>VYXD01002499.1:562876-650756 GCA_013397195.1 Hylia prasina
GAGTCCTTTGGAAGGGTTGAAAAAAATTTCTTTTTTTTTTTTTTTTTTTTTTTTACCAAGGCCTGTGGCAACAGGACAAGGGGCAATGACTTTTAACTAAAAGAAAGTTTATATTGGATATAAGAAAGAATTTTTTAATTATGAGAGTGGTGAAATACTGGAACAGATTGTCCACATAAGCTATGGACGACTCATCCCTAGGAGTGTTCTCAGTCCCTCTAAGTGTTCAAGGCCAGGCTGGATGGGGCTGTGAGCAACCTGGTCTAGTGGAAGGTTGTTCAGGGGCCCTTGCCCATGGCAAAGGGATTGGAACTAAATGATCCAATAATTTTCTTTCCCACCCAAACCATTTTGAGAGCCTGTGATTCTACAAAATTCTCTAATTGCAGGTGTTCAAGGTACACAATTTATATTTTACCAGTGGAACCATTTTTAAAACTCACTGAAAAATTAAGTATTTTTTCTCTGAAAAACATAGGCAAATCAATCTGGGACGGCCCTTTAAGCTACGTTATCACGTGCTATAAATAAGATCATTACTATACCTCAACACTCACTATGTTGTGCACGTATATTATCACATTTAGTCACTTGGGTTCTAACACCCATGTGACAGCAGGCATATACTTCTTTCAAGGAATGGGACACACTGCAGACAGTTTGATGACTACTAGAAAGAAACGTATTATTAATAGATCTTTAGAAAGATGCATTATTTCATATATCTTTTTCAGGCAATAAATCCCAAAGATATGAATGAAACTGACAGAAAAATGAATTGTATCCATTATAAAAAATTACTCCGTGATAGTCACTGCAGCCAATTGCTGGGACCTCTGTCATAACACTTTACTTTGCTCAAAATGCATTGAACAACACAGTCAAGTGAAACAGGAGAGAATTAAAAGAAAGGACTCAGAGGTTCCATATGGCAACACCACAGCTTTCTAATGTGGAAAATTGAGATGCAGTATCTTAATAAGCTTTTAATTAATTATGAATTTTGTATTCACAAATGAAGAAACTCAACACAAAATATGTACAGCATCAAACAAACAGTGCATTGCATTTATGCATTGCAAATAGTCTGGTTCTTTTCAGAAACTTGTCACTGCCTTTTTATTTTGCTTCGTTTTTAAAGGAAAATCCTAGATTTTCTAGGCATCTGGGAAAACAAAACAAAACAAAACAAAACAGGGTCCTTTTGACAGTTATAAAGAGAAACCAAAATATACCAACAGGATTTTAGAGTAATCATAAACTGCTATCACAAATATATGATGAGTTACCGGATAGCCATTTCGCCCTGGTAGACCCTGGTTGAATGAGATGAAATGGTACGACACATTAACAACACAGTCGTGACATATGACATAACAAACATGCAGAGTACATTATCAGGAAATTATAATTTGTGTATTGCTTGGGTTTTTTTGCATGATATGATGATATTTCAAACCAGGAAATATGAGATTGGTACCACACAGTGAAGAAAAGAGGCTTTGGCAATGGAAATTATGTGATTCAACTTAAACCCTCTGATTAAAAAGCTACTGGCTACTTCTGATGCCCAGTGAAATTCTGCTTTTTATGAAGCATGTAAACTGACAGGCAATATGTAGTTAATTTAACAAAAAATAAGTTTTAGTCCTTAGGCAGCAAAGTATTAGATTCCACTAGAACATAGGTGGCAAAGAAGAAATCTGAGATGGCTGTAAAAGTTCATAAAAAATTCAAAATCCCCAGCCTCTGACTGTTATTACATGTGCCACTCAGTAGGCATGTGCAAGGAAAATAAACAGAGCACTGTGGCAGCCTTTGAAACTTCAACATACGCCTAATTCCATCCAGTTTTATGTGGGATATACAAATATTTGATATTTTAAATGAAAACTATTACCACAGTCTCCCAGGTGAAAACAATACTTAAGTTCACAACAGTAGCTCCTAGCCAGTGTCTATGTAAATACAGAAATGAATTAGGAAGAGAAACTACACTTTTTTATGCCTTGTAACAACCTAAACAACTATTGCTGCTTGTCAGCAAGATGAAGTCTTGTAGGTGTCAATAACTTGGAATTTAAAGTCGGATACTTCCTGAAATTATTCAGTTTTGGAACCTATACCAGGTTTGTGCCAATATTGTCAAAAATATGACTTATTTTAGGTGGGGGTTGTTTGTTTGTTTGTTTGGGGTTTTTTAATGTACCTATACTGAAACAGTGGGGAGCTGAAGTCAGTGACATTCTTAATAAGGCATGTAGTGAACTCTTGCCACATCACCTCGGTACAGGAAAATAGCTTTTAAACATTTATCTTTACTCTGTGTTTCATAGGAGGACTGCAAAAGAAATTGGGGAAAACAGTGTTTCTTTCAAGTAAACAGCACCTTTATGCATTAAGCCTGGCTTTTCATTGATGGCTAGTTAAATAAATTTGTAGCTATGAGTTCATTTGTCACTATAAATTGCTGAATACATGGTCGAAGTCTGACAATTAGTACTATCATGACTCAATATATGCACCTTACAATAAAATCTTAAGGTCAGACCAGAAATTCAACATATTAATTAAATATTCTTAAACATGCAGGTAGCATAGAACAGACACAACAGGGTCTTGAAAATACTGCGGAAATATTGCATCTATTAAAAAAAAAATCATAGAAGTCTTGAAACTGTAAAAGAAATACAGTTTTAACAGTCACACTCCTACACCAAATGATGCACACGGATGTCTGGACAGCCTGTATGCCTCCAAAGAACAGGGAGCTTGCATCCCACAACTTTGTGATAAATGCAGAGGGAGTTAACTACCCTGCAGAAGTGGCCAGGTCTGGGCTTAAGGTAGGATACTCACAGGTTTTTATACTTGAGTGAAATATCTGTTATGAAGTCACAGGCAAAATGAACATAACATACTTACATGGAGTTGTGAATCCAAATGGCAATCTGGAGTGCTGAACATAAAGCTTTATTGGTTTAGAGACTTTTTTCCTTAACGAACTTTCTGATTAAATTATTCAGCTCCAAGATACTGTGTATGTGCAAGTATCAAAATTCCCTCTTGAGCATACATGATCATTTTATCATGCTGATAACTTAACAGGCTCTAACAGATTTCTCCCTGATTGTGGAAGAACCAACAAGGTATCACTGTACTTACAGGAGGTCCTGTGGGGTGAGGGAGAGGGGAAAAAAGGGTAAAAAAAGAGAAAAAAGAACATGTAAGCTTATGAAGTTACTGAAGAAAGACACACACAGTCAAGCACAAGGCCTTGGGATTGTCAGCCAGCAGCACTGGTAATACAGGGCACACATTTTCCCACATAAGTAATCTTGTGCTTTGGTAGTGCTCTGAAACTTGTAAATATGACTACTGCCTAAAAGCATGCACTTACCTTAACAAATCTTCAATTACACTCATGCAAACTTATGAAAATTGCTTCTCCATTCATTTCCATGCAATTTCATGCCCGTCCAAAAATACCATCCATGGACTACAATTCATTTTGTCAGGCTCCACATAAAGCAAATATAACCACATCACCAGTTTCGGTTAACCACACAGTGAGCATTAGATCAGAGCCTGGCCATGGAATTGCACAAAGTACCCTTGGCATTTTACCTGGGCATCTAGTCAAGAATATGTGTACCAGCATCTTCCAGACTTCCCACCCTGCCTGTGAGGGGAGGTTTCAGTGGCCATCTGACAGTGCTGAACTTTCTTTTCATCGCCTTCCTCTCTCAAGGCACACATATAAAATGCTCCCCATTAAAATGTCACACTTTGTGAAGCGATATTTGCACATTTTTTCAATTATTCAGACCTCAAAGACTTTTCTGTAGCAGTTCTTGGAAACATTATCAAAGGGTCACAAATCAAATCTACTATTTCAGTCTTATTAAGTTAAGCAGCTGCGGCTCCCAAATCAATGGCATTTCATTAAGCTTTTATGCCTCTCTCTAATTTCTGAATAAAGTGAAGTGCAAAAAGAGTATAAAACAGCAGCAGCTGTACTTTGAGATTGCTTTTAATATTGACAGCCTTTTCATTTTAACAATGCAACTTTTATTGTCCAGCAACTAAGGTAATTTCTTTATTCTGGCAAACATTCTTAAACAGCATTTTTAAGTGTAGGTCTGTTTTTAAATGAGAGATCCATTTCCTTTATTAATAGTTTACCATGTGTTTATTTGAGATGTAAAATGAATCAATGAGCATCCCACAAAGCAATTTCCAGGATCATTTGTAACTCAATCGTCAACCACAGAATTTCCCTCAGTATCATAGCCTCTTTCTCTGAAGTAAATACCAAGACAACACTGAATGGAAACACAAAGGTGATTTGTATCAACTTTGGGCAGGGCGTGGTTTTGTGATTCAGGAACATATGGAAATAGTTTTTAAGAGCCAGATAAATTATCATTTACATAGATAAGAAAGGCTACAGAACATTTACAGAGATCAAGTTGACTGGAAGACTTTCCTAGCTGCCAGATTAGACAAGACAACCAAGGAGAATAGAAATGCTCATTTTCTACTGCATTGCCTCCCAAAAGTTCACCTCGATGAAAAACTCAATCCTGCAAGGTAATTGATTCAATTCCTGTAAATGTCAACAGCAAGAAGTGCTCAGCATCTCACAACTTTGCCTCAAATGAAATTTCAAGCTACACACCACCAGCAGGTTTCTATCAGCAGCAACCTCCCTGGTACAGGGTAACGAACCAACAAATGTTTTTCGTATTTCTGTTAGAACTTAACTGCTCATTTTTGTAAAACAACTTCTCTCACACAGAGTAGCCTACTTATCACATTATGTCCCTGATTATCAACATTCTTGGCACAAGGAATTTTATTTTCTCCTTTATTTCCTTATAAAACTGTTCTCAAATCAAAGGGGCCTGATTTAACACTGACATGGCATTCCAGCACTGACTTACATGTAGTTGTTTTAACTTGTGCAGGGGTGAGAACACCCCTAAAGGGTTTGACAGTTACAGATGTGTTACCAAAGGCACCACACTGAGCATTATGAAGTGTGCCTAAAAAGTAAGGATGCCCAAGACTAGAGAAATACCTGGAAGGCCACCAGATACATGCCAAGGGTCACAACATTTTACCAGAGAAGTTTCAGATTTCTTTTTCAGAGCACACATGCAATACAACTAAAAATCAAGGCATGCTGGGTAGCCTCACAAAACCAGACATCAAATGACCACAGATCTTTGAAAATTGAAAACTTACCAGTCTCTCCTCTTCTTCCCCGCTTACCTCTTTTCCCTGGAGGACCTAAAAAGAAGATGGTGGATTGTAACTTTTCCCCTTGAAATTACGCTTAGAATATCATTTGTTTGGATGTAAGGGCATTAGGCTGATGTACTACATGAAGTTCAGAGACTTTGGCTGAGCAGGGGTAAAAGACAACTTGAGTAAGATTTAGGAAGTTTGTTGTAAATTTGACAGCTATGGTACCCACTATAGGCTCCCTGAAAAAAGGCTGGGAGAAACTTCAAAGGTCTTCCAGTTCATCCCTCTTTTTCAAGGAAAAAGTTAACCACGTCTAAATTTTTATTGCAACTTCTACAGGCTTTTTATCTCCCCCCAATATTTCACTGTTCTCACAAGTGGAACGTTTTTCTTCATGTCCAACTTGGTCCACTGAAGCCCATCAATTCTTGTGCTTTCTACCATGAGCCCCATAGAAGAAAATGTTCTTTTTCTTCTCTCAAAAACGTCTTTGTATTCCTCAGAATTGCTGCACCATTCCTTCAATTATACTAAACCAAATATATTGTGGGACATTAAATTTTATTCAATTATTCCTGTGTTAAGCCAAAAGATTAGTATTTATTTGTAAGAGTAAATCCTCTGGGCTTTGTTTTCAGCTTCTATTTAAAAACATGCAAGAGATGAAGAAATCATCAGCTGGCTTGCCATGTCCCAAACATTTAACAACAATGTACATGTTGTCAGACCCAGTGCACAGTGCTTTGCCTCCAGTTTATATTTGTTTATTTGTCAGCCAACTCAATGGCTTAGTCACTGTATGCTTTTTGCTAAGAAGTCTTTACTTCTCATTGTCCTTTCTCCACAAATATTTGCATAATACAACCAGCATCTACTGTCACCTCTTGGGGGGGGGAAGGAAAAAATCTTTTTTGTCCCTCATTTCTGCTTTCAAAGTCCTTTCCCAAAACCTGCAGATCTCAGATGTCAGACTGCAGACACTTTCCCCTCTCTCCTTGGTGACCTTGACATAATGCTCCCGAAAATGCCAGGAAAGCACACTTGCACTTCTCCATGTACAGCTCGGAGGAGAAGCAGCAGCTGTGGGGGTGACACAAGTTCTGAAACGTGGCTGCTGTGAAGAGAGAACCACAGGTGGGACTCTCAAAGCTGCGGAGGAGAGGCGAGCGCACGGGTGGAATTTCCACAAGTACCTCTGCCGCGGCTCTGTCTCACCGTTTGTAACAGATACGAGATGCACAGGTGGTTTTGTGCAAGTGGCCCGCTACTTTAAACTTCACAAGTCATCTGAAGCATCATGCCATAGCTTTTAAATAGCTTTGCATTGTGTATTTGCAGCAATCTGGCTTAAAAGACTAGGATGCTGAAAAGCAGCATTAGTGAGACAATTTCAAGATACGTATAAAACAGCATTAGTTGTCCAGGTGAATAAAATACTATTGGTTTGAAGAGAAAGGAAGAAGAAAGAAGGGAAAAGGAAGAAGGGAGAAGAGAAAGGAGAAGGGGAGGAGAAAAAAGAGGGGAAAGGAGGAGAAAGAAAATAGAAAAGTAGCTCTTGTCTTGAATGTAGAAAGGTTTACTCCTATGAGAGCATTATAAATTTGACTAAAATCCTTCTTGCCTGTTCTAATAACTACACTACTGGCATGATGCAACAGAAGTTTAAGACAACAACATTATACAAAGCAAGAATGGCATGGGGTATTCAGAATCAATAGCACGCTTAGGCATCATGAAAAATAGCAAAAGTGTCATTTAAGTATGGGAGAATATTGCAATTTCCTCCTGCAAGGGGTATCTACAGAAACTTCTTATACAGGAAACAGCCTGTTAAGACACAGTAAGTTTCTATATGCACCTCCTTTTTTCTCCCTCCATAATTAACACCAACTTCTTAGAGTCCTCCTGCATGCACACAGCCCTCTGTGGAGGTTTCCTGAGCTGTAACCAAGCTCACATCACAGATTTGGAGCAATGTGGGCTCAACACGAACATGGGTGTGCAGGAGAAACTTAGAATGCTCTTCTCCAGGTAATGGCATGTCATTGTGCATATAGCAGTAACATTCTCCTGAACAGGGTGGTGATATTTTATTAAACTTTAACTGTGCTAGAGATACAAGTCTAATAAATGAAAATAAACAAGTCTACTACCAGGTTTGCTTCTTTGAAACTAAAAATTTTGGCTACACACCAGCAAAACGCATTAAAGTCACTAAGAATCCTGAAGTTCACTTCAAGCTATGAATTTTAGGAAGGAATGAAATCTGTCCAGAAAACCAGACTTCCATAGAGCACTATGTTGCTAGTTTAGCTGTATACAGGGACAGCAAAAAACAGGCTCCAGTTCAGCTCTCTCTTTGACATCAAATGCTGATCCCTTCTAAGACGTTATTCTAAGACTATTAGATTTAAATGTATGAATTGTCAGAAAAATTACTGTTATTATTATGTTTCCAAAGTAACCACACCACTGAGGGTAATAAAATTACTCTGGAACATTAGACCAATACTCTGAATTATAATTACTCTGAATATTAGACCAATCTTAATGAAAACATATCACTGCCCCTGACCATCACACCAGCGGTATTTAAGGGCCACTGAGTGACATTTATCTCTTCTCTCTTTCTTAAAACTTTCTTGATTTGTGTGCTGTTCAAGTCTGTCAAGATGGTAGCATTTGTAAAACTCTTAATTGTTGAGTTGAGAGATGGATCTTGCTAACTTCTAGTAGATTTTGCTGACCATTTGAGGAAATAATTTCTGTATATTTATCTATTTACTTACTCTTTACCAATACAAATGAATTCATTTTAAACAGTTTACCACAGATGGTTTCAGTTCACGGAAAACTAACTCTGAAATTTATGGTCATCACTAGATGACCTACTGCTTCAGAAAGTACACAAGCTTTCATGTTTTCCTGAACAGGCTGCTTTCTCTAAATCTCAACTGCTAACATATCATCTGTAGCTGCAAGAGTTTCAGGCTATCAAAACCCTGGGCATTTTTCTATAAATATTAATTTTCCATCTGTCTATAATTTCACAACTTTGCACTAATTGGAGGATTTGGTGAAGACTCATCACAGCAGAAGGAGCAGTGAATAAAGGTGTATTACAGACAATGTCAGCTTACATGAAGTCCACAGACTTTCACATCTTGCACAAAACACTCAACATGACACAACTACTCTGAACTCTCCTGCCTGGGGTAAAACAAAAAAAAAGTCTCTTGAAAGGTATCAGAATTGTCTACGCTGAATTAAATTTATTCCATAGTATTTTATAGGTATTTTCATTTAAAATATATTTTCATATTAAAAACATAAATATCAGGAAGAAAAATAGGAGTTTGAATCTCAGTTGAGTGAGCTGGGTTAATAAACACTAATGACACTGAACAATAAGCAAAAGCTTGTTTATAGTGGCAACTTTGGCAAAACATTATTTTTCCAGGATCATTACATTTACCCAGCTGTAGGGAGTAAAAAGTAAAATGCCAGATCACCTGGTTTTCATTTTTAACTTAGTTTAGTTTTAAAATATTTAAAATCATTTTATTCTTCCAAAGCCATTTATGAATCTAATTCTTATCAACAGAAAATTTAGAAAGAATTTCTTTTCTGTTCAGTTAAAAAAAATAACACTGCTATTCCATATTTATGAAGAGAATTTTGGAATTGAAAGGAACTAAAAGCTGAAACTAAAAGTCAGTTATTTATCTAAATTTATCTTCTCAAGCACAAAAGGTCAACCACTCAAAATGCAGCTCTTTCCTACCATAAAAGTTTGTCAAGCAAACAAAAACACACTATAAATAAAAAACCCTCCCACCCTCCACAAAATGGACAAAACCACCTGTACTCTTTACATTTATTGATATATTTACAGCAAACAAATTCAACATTTCAGAAACAGCAGACAGGAAAAAAAAAGGCAAAAAACCACCACATTTGGCGGATGAGACACAGAGTTCCTCTATCAGCACCTGCCAGGAACATCAAATGCTTGGCCATTCGGTCACCAGCTGATCTAGAAAGTCAAGTTTGTCCTAATTTTGGAAAGAATCACAGTGGCATTATCAAGCCAAAAGAAACATCTCTGGTTTCACCAAACGCCACAAGCTATTCGTTGTCATTGCAAGTAAGAGCTACACCAAACCATGCAGCAACCTAAGAATAACACCAGAGTTCAGAATCCTGGTCCCTTTTACTGATGCCCAGCACATCACTCATAGGTTGTGGCACACACAGAGTCATTAAAGGTAACGAGTATTCCACATGCACATGGGAAGGAGAATATTCTCCTGGCCATTTCAAAGGACATCCCATTTCACATGAAGTTCACGGCAACACAGGATTTCCGCCTGCCAAGTCAGAAAAGTGAATTAACACAGCTACATTCTCAGAATAAAACCTGAGCAACTCTGCTGAAGGTAGTAGAATTACTTCAGTATCGTTAGGTACAAAACTGGCAGTCTTGCCAAAATCATCTGGATTAAAATATCCAGAAATCAGCTGAACTATACCAACCAAACCATCCTCGCTGATTCAACTCTGACACTGGTAAAATAACTGCTGTTGGTTGCATTTCAAGCTCCATCACTCCCAGCTGTAAATGGATCCAACCCTTTCCTTGCCGCTTCCAAAGTACAACCCAGCTGTCATCGTTTTATCCCACCTGACATTTCTCAAACTGACTCAGGAAGGAGTAGGGCACTGAAGAGAGCCAATCCCTCACTGCTGACAGGGAGAGGAGAGCCTCCCCGGCAAACTGGCCCCTCTTCCTCAGAGCTGTGGGAGCACCAGCTGAGAGCTCAGGCCAGCCCTGCAGGCAGGAGCCCAGCAGAATGGCTGGGCTGAGCCTGACACCTCCTCCTGTCAAGTACACATGCCACGAGCAGTGTGGTGGCTCCAGGTAATGCTGTCTGAGTGCCCCGTCCTGCCAGGATGGTCACCACCTCCAGCAAACAGCACTGGAACATCCCGCTGGGCTGAGCACACACCCAGCAGATGTCTGTCTGGGCAACAGGAGATTCAACTGACACATCCTTGGTCCCTTCTCACAGCATTGCCTTCAGTGGGAAGATTTCTATCTCCAAAGATGAACAAGTTCATATAAACTCTGCATGGATCTATTGCAGGCTACTTCATCAGCCTTTTCTGCTCTCCCCTCTTTTCTCAGCTTTTTTAACTCATGTAAAACTTGGATTCTTCTTTCCTCACACTCTGCATAACCACTCCACCTGCTGTGTCAGTCTTCTTGCTACCTCAGTCTCTCTTTGACAACCTGCCTGAACTTCCTACCTCATAAAATTATCTACCTCATTTTGAGTCTTAGTTGGATAAATAACATCCATTGCTTCACACACAGGACATCATCTGTTTGGCTCACCATGAAGTATCATTGCATTGCAGGGCCTGGATACCTGTCAGAAGCTATTATGCAACTTGGCTGAAGAAATGTCAGAAATGAGTCTGTCTGATCCCCACAGCAAAGCAACCTGACTGCCCTAAATCACATTTGCACCATTTCTGTACCTGCTAAATACCACCTGACTAGAGACATCTAGCATAACATAATTTCACCTCAGATGCCACTGAGGAAGAACCCCATTATCGTCACCTGCAAAATAGCCAGACCTGCCCACACACACATACATACATGTGCATATATATTTTCACAGAATCATAGAAAGGTTGGGCATGAAAGGAACCTTACAGATCATCTGGTTCCAACCCCTCTGCCATGGGCAGGAATGCCACCCACTAAGTCAGGCGCTCAGGACCCCACCCAACCTGAACACTTTAACAGAAGCAACACCTCCAGCTTCTCTGAGTAATCTGTTCCACCACCCTCACAGTAAAGAATTTTTTCCTAACATCTAACCTAAATCTCTTGTCTTTTTCTTTAAAACTGTTGCCCTTTGTCCTAGCACTATCTGCTTGTGTAAGAAGTTGTTCTCCCTCTTTTTTATAAGCTCCCTTAAGGTACTGAAAGGCTACAATGGCGGCTCCAGAGTATTTTCTTCTCCAGGCTTGACAATCCCAATTTTCTCAGCCTATCCTCTCAGTAGAGGGTTTCCAGCCCTCTGACCATCTTGGTGGCCTCTTCTGGACTCACTCTAAGAGATCCATATCCTTAAGCTGGGGATCTCAGAGCTGGACAGAGTACTCCAGGTCCCTCATTGTGCTGACCACGCTTCCAGATGATGCAGCCCAGGATGCAGTGCCTTTCTGGGCTGTGAGTGCACACTTAGTTCATGTCCAGCTTGTCATCCATCAGAATCCCCATGCCCTTCTCCACAGGACTGCTCTCAAGGAGTTCTTCTCCCAGCCTCGACTCACGTCTGGGATTGCCCTGACCCAGGTACAGCATTCTGCCCTGGGACTTGCTGAGCCTCGTGTGGTTCCCATGGACCCACTTCTCCAGCTTGTCCACGTCCCCCTGGATGGCACCCCAGCCTTCTGTTGTATCAGCTGCACTGCTCAGGTCAGGTCATCTGCAATCTTGCTTAGGGTGCTCGCAATCTTGCTGTCTGTGCCATTGACAGAGATATTAAAGAGCACCAGTTCCAAGACAGAGCTGTGAGGGACACCACTCCTCACCAGCTGGTTTCCATCTCACCTGTAAATCCAAAGCTGTTTTCCTTCTATAACAATTACAGTCAAGGGTTTACAGTAAGCCTGGGTTTTGAGCATTCCCTAAACATCACACAATTTCCACTTTTCTCTCCCTCCAGCTGCACTCCTCACAGATACAGTTTTCTGGCATGAACATATTACACCTGTTTGGTTCTATTCAGATCCAGGCACTGGAGTGTCTGAAGTCATGATTTCCCTGCCACATCCCCAGATAATTCTTTGGGTTGAAGCTGCCTGAGAACCTTGTGAATATTTCTAGTGCTGCTGGATGCTTGGGGCTAGATGCTTGAGTTCTTAATGGATATTCCCTTTTATGTGCTCTGCTGGCTACCAGTTCCCATCTCAACTTGAAGCCTGAGTTCATTAAACAGTACATAAAATATCAGGTGTATGTATCTCCTCTTAAAGCCATAAAGTGGGTTAACCCATAAAGTGGGTTACCTGCTTTCTACAGATACCACAAGTGACTTTATTAACACAGCTCAGAGGTATGAAATCAAGTTGTCCTGTCTACAAATCTTCCACCTACCTTTTTGTTCTCTGTATTTTTATGTTATTGTCATTTTCATTTGTGGGCCTGATTTTCTGAGTCTAAGATTTTAGCCTGTTAGCAGCTGAGAAATTCTCCCTTGGGAGGACTTCAGTAGCTGCTAACAGGCTAAAATCTTAGACTCAGAAAATCAGGCCCACATTCATGTTCCGTAGGAACAGCAAAAGTGGAACCAATGGTTTTCCTAACAGAGATACAGCACATTTTGCACTATACTTTATCCCTATGTATGCCAACGTTTTTGCCATGTCCTTGGCCACAGCTGTAGTTTTAGGAGTGCCTTCACTGACCTAATGATACATACATCAAAACTTTCCTGAATCACAGAAGTCTAACAGTGAGTTACAGTCCTAAAATTCAATCATAATGACATTTTCTCTCTTTTTTTGTTCAACAGTAGAAGGACTGGGGTAAGAAACACTGCTTACATGAGCTCATTTTAGGAAGACTTAACAACACAGAAAGAATAGGTTCTTGAACTTGGCATTTTTTACAGGTTACTGCATCACCACAGAGCTGTGGCAGAACACAAGTAATTGATGATAATTAAAATGCTGTCAGAGGTGAAGAGTCATATTTATAAGGCAACCAATGAAATGATGCATGTCAGATCCCAGTATTTGTATCCAGATATAATTATGATGTATTTTGCCTAAACAGTCTGAAATAGATCCCAGTAGCCTGAGCTGGAACAGTCTGATGGTTCTTACAGACTAAATTTTATTGGTAAGGCTGTTAAACTATTTTAATGAACATATAACACTCCAAGCACACATGGTCATCTTGCAAACACAGAAATAGCTGCTATCACCTGGCTGACAAATATTGCTGAGGGACAGCTGAACCATGTAGGGATAGCTATTCTATACTAGCAAGGCATGAAGTATTATCATTTCAACTGGCCATTCCATTGTATTATTATCATGCCATATCAATAGTTGGCCCTATGATGCAAAAAGCATATGTCATACTGAGAAAAACTACTTAAGCTTCATTTAACTTTTTCAGATAATAACATGGATGAAATAAGAAATAAGGCATCAGAATTAATTTTTTCTTCACCCTCAACATAATTCAAATTAACTTTAGAAAGAAATTTAGACACTTTTTTGAGGACACAGTCAGCCAGATGGTAAAATAACTACAAGGCACAATTGTAGTCATATAAAAAGCAAAATCTTCAGAATTAGAAGTCCTTAAAAGCTAATCCTCCATCCACCTTTAGGGAGCCATATCTCAGTATCAAAGTTCTACCATCAGGAAAATGACAAACAATTAGAACAATGATGCAAAGCATATTATCCCTCTCAAATGCAGTGCTTTGGATGCAATACATCTCAAGTAGAGTCAAATTATAATCTCCAAGAACAAGTCATTCCTTCCCTACTGTTTAGAGAGTAACAGCAGCTACAAGTAAGGACAGAGGAGGACTGCAGCATTCCAGGTTGTGTAGTTGTGAAATGGGGACTTCTCGATGGCAGTCAGTACCTCTCTCAACCCCAGTGAATGGCAGGTATCCTTCCATGCAGGAGCAGGGAGCAGCCATCCATCCTGGCTGTGGCTTCAATGCTACTTGTGTGTCTGAGTGATTTTTCACCTAAACCTTTCATGGCCTGGGACGTGCAGGGGAGACTTTGGTCAATCCTTTCTCTGAAGGTTCATTCTGACCTGAGGAAACCTGAGGCCTCAAAGCCTCCTCACCCAACTAAATGTGTGCATCTCTCCTCAAGACAAAAGGACACCTCTCCCATGTCACAGCAGTATGATCACAGGCTCAGATGTGTGAGCCACACAAGGGCTGAAATTCCTACACCATGGTAGACTTAAAAAGGCTTTTTCTATTTTCTCACAAGTCCTACATAAATTTATTCCTTCTGCTGTGACTTCCCATCACATTCTCCACGTCCTTTTCCTTTCACATTTCATCAATCTGATTTTGTTTGCTTGTTTTGCTCTTTTTTGCATTCTTTTTTCTTGCTGGGCATGTGGCCAGCTGTACTGGCCCAGTACAGCACCAAGCTAGGTGCAACAGCTGGAAAAAAGTCCTGCTCAAGCACCCACACCAAGATTAGACACACTCCTGGTACTCTTGGTAGATGAAACACAGGCTGCTAGTTTTGCTTTGGAACAGTTGGGATAGCTCACCTCAGTGCAAGCAGGGGATATGTTTAGCATATGAAAGGAATGATCTTTCCAAGGCTTCTAACTTTGTGGAAGTTGGGATGCCATCTTTTAACCATCCATGACAATAGCAGAAGGTCACACAGACCTGATACCAGCCAAGAGTAAACCTCAGTCTTTCACTCCGAATTACAGCTATGTGAGCCTTAATTCACAAAGAAGAGGTAAAAGCCAGAATACGCTTCCTTTAGCTTTCATTCTTAAACATCTGGTCCTGCTTTCAGAGAAAAAACAACAGACTGCAGTTGCTTTCTGGTAAAAAGGTAATCCACTGAAAACCCAGTCTCACAATGACAGGGAAGAGACAATGCTGAAAACAATATGTCAGGTCCTCACACTCTTGATCACAATTGGTGATGTTATTTCCAATGGCAGTCATGAAAATAAAATTACCTAAGGATCATAAGTCAGATTACTCTGAATGCCCATCACAAAATGGGAGTTTTGCTACAATTTTCAACAGGTGCAGATTTTAATTAATAAAAGTGCTTTTAAATGACTATAGTCTCTTTCAGCTTTAGTGCACTTGTAAAACTTGGGGTATTTTTCTAAAGTACTCAACTTTTGTATGCATTCTGATTTTTCTTCTCAGCTCAAGAGCCAACCTAAAATCCAAAGTATCACCAAGAACAAGTAAAATTCCCATCCCATAATACGTCGTATCAGTTTCATTTCATTCTAAAAATTTTCTCCTGAAAAGTCACTGAGTGACCTTTCCAGCTTTTTGAAGATGAAGAACAACAACATCAACACCATATTCAGTTAAAACTGTACAGCACAAATGAAACCAATTTTTAGCATCCTAGACTATCTCCACTTACAACGTGGAGTCCAGGTGTCTCCTCTTACTGCAGATTTGATCCGCATGCTTAACTTTTAAGCCATGATTGACAAGAGTTCGTGATTATGATGACAGATTAAAGTGTTCACTGAATTCAGGGGGTTTTTATTTCAGTTGTGACAGTAGTGTACTGGGAGACAATGAAACACAATATCACGGGATTAAAGGCAGCACATAACTAGTCAGGCACTGGTACTGCAATCATCTTGGCCTCACACACATGCTGATCACCCATTTAAACATAAAACCCTACCCTGAGCAGTGCATATTCCTTTCAAAGTCTTACTCACGTGCCTCCTCTCATTTCTAACATAATAAATATATCATCTGACGAGGAGCTTAGTGACAGCTGCACAAGTTAGTTCTAATTACAAAAAATAGTAAGTGGTTTTAAAAGGTTCAATAAGTCTATTGCATAACAGCAGCAAAGCAGCACAATTATTGCTTACAAGCAAAAGTAAATACATAAATCAAAATTGCGCTAGAATTGCCTTACTCCTAAACCACTAATGTCAGTTCCCCCTGTATAATCTAAAAAAAATTCCCTTTCTTGATGAATCATTCACCTAAGGAAGGGGAAAACAACGAACTGAAGACAAATGCTTCCAAATATTTTGCCTGAATTAGCATTCATTAAGAATGTCACTGACTTCAGCTCCCCACTGTTTCAGTAAACCCAAACAGGAGGTACACAGTTGAAAAAGACCAAAAATTATAAAGAGGAAGCAATATATTCACTTTGGCCTACATCTTACAGCTGCCTGTGAACTTTAGCAGTGATACAGGCTTTGGTTTCCAAGGAGATGCATATTCATCCTGACAGACACCAGTAAAATATTTTTATTATCCCGGGCTACATCCTGCTCCTTAGTCTCTATTATTTCCAATAGCAAACTACCCCCCCTAAAAAAAAAACCTTCAAAAAAAGGGCAGTCTCCCATGCTTTAAACACTCTCATGAGAGACTACACTCATGAAATATAGCAGCTTGTCTTTCATCCATTGGATATTACTTCAGGTTGAGATATGAGTGCAGTGCGTAATGACAATAAAAGAAGACTCCAGCAGATGCCAAAACAACCAGAACTTGGATTATTCTTGCTGTGCAGGTCTCTTTCACAATTTAAGAGGATAACCAAGGGAAGTTGTACCGTCAGGCTCAGAGTAAGATTAAAGAATTAATGCATAAAAAAGTCTTTTAAAGCACTGTAGTGACTTGTTTCATTGTATTTTTTTCAATTGTTTTTAAGTTCCAAAAATTTTCTGATATAAATGTAAATCTTAGTACACATCCCACATATGGAGAGCTTGCAGGAAAGGAGCACAAGAGAATGGATGCTCTCAGCTGCTTCTCTTTGACCAGCTGTATCTACGGTAGCTTGGAAACCATCCAGTGCTGTAACTTTGTCAGCCAACTGTAACCCCATGTTGAACTTAAAGAACTTAATCCCCTCTATTATTGCCTTTTCACAGGTGGAACCTGTGCCCTTTTATTTTATCAAGATCCTTCTCGTGACATAATAAGAGACTCCAAAATCTAATGACAGTTCGTATTAATTTATACAGCTCATCTTTTACCCATACAGAGAAAATAAACTAGCAGCATAAATAAGTACAAAAATTCCATCTCAAGCAAAGCACATGGAGTTGAGCTATCATTTTAGACTGCCAGACACACAAATATACACTCAAGAGTCAAGTACACACACAGAAGAGCTTTTTACTTTATAGGCAATTCCAGAGGGCCTTATCAGCTTTGACAGAGGCAAATCTTCCCCTGAAGCTGTGGGGCTTTTACTTGGACAAGTGCTGAATTTAAAAGAAGCATCTTGAGATTTGGCAGTGTTTCAAAGAAAAACTATGTCATGGACATTCTCCGTAATATATTGCAAAACTAACTGTCCTCTAACATACAATAGTTCACATATGCTGCTCTGTAAATAAGATAATAAATAACACACCAGTTACACATAACTTACTATTTATGCAGGAAGATTAGGTGCAAAATTTGCTCACAGTCTTTTCAGAAAGTAAAATAAAGACATTAACAAAGTTTGTACATACCTACTACTAGCACAGAGTAAAAGCTGGGACTGAAGTCAATCGAGTTAATCAAATTAAGGATAGCAGCATACTTTTCTAAATCGTATCTATGCATGAGTGGGAATGAGTGTAAGCCAGTTGCAAAGGAAACACCTCTCACTGCAAACAGGGCAATCTGCTCTTGGTCTTCTGTCTACAAAACACAACTGCAGCTTTCCATCACCAGCTAGCTGCAATAACATTTGGAGTGAAATGACAATAATGCATAACAAGCTTGGAAACAATGAGATCATGGCTTTTTACCTACAAGTCCAGCCGCAACAAGTCTGACATGTGCAAAACTATTGAAAATCTGGCTCTCAGCATCACAACTGAACCTTCAGGGAGCTGACCATAATGGAAGGCTGTTCCTTGTACAGATGTTTGAGCAAGAGTTACAGTCTTAACCTACCCAGATGTGACATATGCAATGTGTCACAAAAGGAATAAACCACTTTTTACAAACATCTTTCTTAGTGAAACTGGACAGCATGACTTAACACAGCCTTAAAAGAAGGGTATGTTGAAAAGCACTATGCTCTGCATTACATCTAAAATGCTGTCCAGACTTAATAAATTTATATGGCGTTGTACCTAAACGTCCTGAGAGAAGAATTTACAAGAAGTTAAACATTAGCACTTTGCTATGACTAAGTGTTGCATTTTACTAGAGGCAGGGAAATGCTATATTCATCATATAATGGGAAATTATATTTGTAACCCCTGTCAAGGTTAAGCAGTAATCAAAGCATCTTCTCTTAAAGTATACACTTTAGGAATGAGTTGGGAAGTGAGTCATCCTCATACCCCCTTACAGTTACAGCTGTGTCCTAGCAAGGGCCACAGACCTGCTAAAAGCGTCCAGTCTTCTTCTTGGGAAAACATCTGAGCAGAGCTCTCAGGCAGAAAATTTAAAAAAAAAAAAAAAAGTTTGCAGCTTTACTTAGATCCCAAAATCAGTGACATGAACTCATATGTTCCTGAACAAAACACTAACTTGGCAGTGATGCTTGGAACATGTTATAGTTTGCATATAAACCTACTTGGCAAGCCAGACAGCAATTGGAATAATTTCTCCTGGACAAAGAGACAGACTAACTCCTCGATGCCACTCACGAGCAAGCCTCCTAGGGGGTCTGGCAATATTTCTCAGATGTTACAAGGTCATGACCATCTGCTGAATATCAAAGCCCAAACATCAGTGCTGAATTAAGACTACAATACCTACCCTAGTTAGAGCGATAGTGAATGCAATCAGCAGAAGCCTGCCCATCTGAAAAGACACTGCAAAGCCACCTGTTTGCTGTGGCCCTTCAAACACAGCCACAAAGCAGAAAGTGCTGGAGTGCACAAACACACACAGCAAAGGAAGCAAGGTTTGGCGAGGCAGCCCCTTCCTGGGGTCCACACAATAAAAAAACCCCCACAAATTTCATGACTAGCGAATGTGAGTCTCTAGTTCAAACAAGCTTAACTGAATTAGATGACAGATTCAGAAACTGTCACCAGAAATCCTGAAGGCAACAACTGTATGAACAATTTAAAATTAGGGTAACGTTCACTTTTTAGATAAAGGCAGACCTTTAACAATTAATCTACCCTTTTGGAAGATTCTATTAATTGTATTAATTCCTGTGGAAAAGAACATCCACTCAGCTACTGGTGTGATGTCAGACATGTACCATTAAAGTTGCTCTTAGAAGAGGAGAGATGAGAAGACAGAAATCTGCAACAGGGTCACTTAGAGGCTCAATAGGAGTTCAGTAGGAGTAGCCTATTCACTCTTAAGCTCTTAAAACTCTTGCTGAATTCACCACAAAGAGTACTTTGACATCCAGGTACTGAGTCATGTGGCTGTTACCTATTAAAATCAAACATTTGGTGGGGAAAGGGAGGAGGGAGAGAAGCTTTATGCCTTTTGGGATCTCATTATCACAACAGCCAACAAAACAGATTGTTTCTTCACTTATGGAACAATCAGTAAATGCAACTAGCACGCTATGATGAAACCCTGATTCTGATTATTCAGGCTTTCAATAAGATGTTTTACTTCTTCTAAGGTACAACAAGATGTAAAAAACCTTTCCTCTAAAGATAAAACCCAACAAAGCCAAAAACATGTGTTTAGTACACAGGCTATTACAATTTCCTCTATAAAGCACTTGAGATCTAAAGAACAAAATGCTTAAGTAAAACCCACTTGCTGTTGGCACCATTACCAGCAGTGCCACTGGTACACTGTCCATCTTACATAAGACTGAGTTTAGGTTCTGAAGCACAGTAACATAACTTTCACCATTCAGTACATGAAAAAAAGGTAAAAATAGATACCTATGATCTAAAAAAATGCCGCAGACAACAAATTCCAAAGTAGGTGCCTCATTTATCAGACTGCCATGCATAGCAAAGACTTATTTCCTCTGAAGCATTTTCTTATAGATGTTAAGGCTATTAAGTCATTATTTCTTCTTCATAATCAGGAAGTGTGCATCCCAAATTTTTTATGTTAAAGTATGCAAGTGTATGCAATCTACGTAAATACTTGAGGACAAACAAGGCTATTAATTCTGCTTGAAGAAACAGATTGAATATGGAAAACAGCGTCCTAGCACTAGTAAAATTGCAGGTACGTGGAGCTTTTGGAAATCTTCATCTATTTATATTCTCTGGCTAATACAGATTTTTTTCAGAGCAGGATCAGCAGGGGATTAATGAAATTACCTTCCAAAGTCTCCTAAATTGCATAAACAACCCTAAGAATTTGCTCAATGCTGTTGTACAGCTCTCCCACACCCTGAATCTATCATACAGAAAATCAAGATGCACTGAATTAGTACTGCTGCCCAAGTAATTTGCTCAGCATGCAAGGTAAAATCTTGATCACTATGTTTTTCAGACATCATGGAGAGCTAAAAACTTCAGTCAGAAGTATTATTCCTCCACTAAGAAGTTTTGCACCATTTAGACAAAACAGGGTAGAAAATAGTACACAGGAGGACAAAGTGCTCTTTCATTACAGTAACAGTGCAAGTATTTTTCTGTTCCACCCTCTTCCTGAAATCCAAGCAGTCAACAGTCTCCTGCAGCCAGCACCTACTCATATTAAGGATCAGTCTTGTTTTTCTGTACTACCTCATTTTTGCTTGCTACTCAGTGCAGAACCATCTTCCAGATACTTTTCTTTCCATGAGACCTAAGGGCATCTGGGCAGGCTTCACAGCACACTTGCACAGTGCAAATGCCAGCCAGTTGACCAAAGTTATCTCAATACTTCCTCCCTGCACGTGATTCTGAAGACATCCTGTAGCAGTAACCTGGATAGGCATCAAACCTTAATTATGTAATTAATTTTTCAAACTCAAGATGCTGTCATATATGTAAATTGCCAAAAAAAAAAGTCAGATTGAGAGTTGCAACCTTCTTAACCCATGTTCACATTTTGTAGAATATCACAAGCGACTGTCAATTTGCCTTCTCAACTGCCAAACCATATGTTGAAAATTTCCTTCAGTTAATACCTGCCAGAAGAATGGGAATTTTTGATTAGAAGTTGTAATACATAGTGTTGGAAATTAGTAGGTCCTTGTTGGGGTTTTTTATTTAAGTAATGAAAATCTACAAACACACAACTTTTACTTTGTTATTTTCACACTGACACAGCAACAAAGCATTCTGAGAACTATAAAAATTCTTTAAAGAGTTCAAATTGCCTTCTCAGTCAACACAAAAACTCAGTTTCAAAGCCTAAAGGAATTGAGACTGAAAATGGTATTTAATGCTGCATATGTGAATATTCTGAAATTTTTCAGTACCCCTAACATGTTTGTAATTTGTTATTTTCCTTCTATCAGGAGTCACGCTCTCAGGGTCATGTCATCAACAAATTAATTGGAAAAATATAGAACCTAAAAGCTCAAATTGGAACATGCATCGCTCAGTATTTACAATTCCTATGCTTTGCATGTGGAGACAGGAGATTTACTATCAGTTCTTAGATCTGCCACCTACTGCAAAATCTTAGTCAAGAATATTAAAAGCATCTAACCTACCTTCTGTTTTCCAATGTGGATTGTCTCTTCTTCCCCTAATATCCAAACTATTACATTAGGGAAGAGATTAAGTGGTTCATATTCACAAATCATAATGAGCTGAGTCTGGAAAGTTTAATAGGATTATCATGTATGGGAATAATATTACATTACTACATTTATTACTGTTTCTGTCAGGGCAAGGTCAACACCTATTATCTAGAATATTCATACTATTAATACACTACTCCACATTTAAAGCCTGAAAATAGTTAACTCCTCTCTATTGTGGGTACTTCTGAAATTAAAATGTACAGCTTCTACCCTATCACAGCAGCCTCTAGGATGTGTTTCAAGTCTAACCTTACAACAACAGGATTATGAAATATATACTGCTATTTAATTAATCAAAACAAAAAGCCTCAAAGTTAACAAAAGCCAGCCAATAAAGCAAACAAAACAAAAACAAGTATGTGCAGGTTTTCTTTTTTCAACATTAAAATCTTCTAAAAGACATCCTGCAGATATTTCAGTGTCAAGACCTACTTCTCAAATTCACTAGTGCTAGTAAGAGGGATCATTTACCAAGCACTGCAAGGACTTTAAAAGACCACATCTAAACATCACCTGCCCCAGAGCAATAGTTTGTAGCAGCCCAGATAGCTATGTATGTTTTCACATCAGTGACTTAACATTATCTCTACAGGAGGCATAACTATTTTCTTATTAGCCAGCTCTCTTCTTCAGGAGTTCATGCCAACTCCACAACAGCCACGTGCAAACGTGCAGACTGGGATTTTATTCCTGCCTAAAGCAATGAACTCTAAAGACATCTGCAGCTGGGCACAATGCCCACACTGGTACAATTACAATGCTATGTCAGCTTCTCATTGTTTAAAGTGATGGATCTCATATCTGGGTACATTATCTTGCCAGAGTCAATGGTATTTTTTTCTTGGAAGCAAGCTGGAATGGCACAGGACTGTGCCAATTTCAAAGCACTGTAATGTGTTTCTACAGCCTTTTCCATAGGTCACATTATAAAGCAATTTCTATTGTGCACCCTGCCAGCACTTTATCCTGAACAGGTGCTAAACAAACTTACAGACTATTACAGTGCAATGTATTTGAGAAAATCAAGATATGAACAGCCAACCCTCTTAACAAAACAGCCAATAGGAGCATGCAAGCAGAATGGCATATTAAGTTTAACAGGCCCCTCAATAGGATCCCACTTCATTTATTAGATCAAAGATCACACATTACATTGACTAGGGCAAAAGACCTTTAGAATTTGAAACAGTAGATGAAAGTCATACACAGCAATAGTTCCCAGTTGTATTCACAAGTAGAAAGAAGTCTTTTGGCTTCCAAATATCTTTCTGTTACTCAGCTACCACAGAATGCAGAGTGGTCCAAGATGTTTTCCCAAGGCTTACTCTTATTTATGCAATGCTAATAAAACACAGTACCTGTGGTACCACAAATAAAATACAACTGCCCATTTACATGAACCTACAGTCTCTGAGTAAGGTTCATAATACTCTGTACAACAGAAAAAAGGACTGTGAACACAAAGTAGCTGCTTGCAATGTCTTCATCAGTAACACAGACACTGGAACTGAGATGCCTGAGGGACTGGATGCTGTTCAGATGGACCTGGACCGACTTGTGAAGTGGTCCTTGGGAACCTCATGAGGTCCAACAGGCCCAAAGTGCAAGGTCCCTTGCTCTTGCAAGATATCCCTGCACGTGGCAGGGGTGTTCAACCAGGTGACCATTGAAGTTCCCCTTCAACCAAAATGATTCTATGACTGTATGAAAGATACAACATCTTCATACAGCATCATCTGGTTCATAAAATGGGGAAAATAACTAATATGGAATAGTCTAGAAAACAGTCCTGGATAAAGAACAAGAAAGAATTCACTTTGTGCCTCCCACCCCAACAAAAATCCACTGTTTAAACATGATCCACTATGGAAAACTTCATAAATATTGAGACCATACCAGATGCGCATTTTATAAGAAAAAAATAATATGTGCAGCCATATAAAAAACCACAAAAATTACTTTACATTAATATCTTTTTAGAAATAAATATATATGTTTCTACAAATATAACTAACTACGAACAGCTATCCCAAAGGTAAGCACGTACATAAGCTACAAATATTTTAAATATAGGGATAAAGGTATAACTTTCCACTATAGATGCTACTCAGAGGGGTCACACTATCAGGCATTAAAATCACCTGAGAGATGTTCACATTGAGACAAGAAGCTGCCTCCTCTGTCTTTGCAAAGGTCTGCAGAGTACAGCACCAACAAGCTCTAAAAAAGTTCTGAGTGGGCTACCTTTATGAAGTCTTCATTGCAGACCACCCATGTGTTGTGCTGTTAGCAAACACTGAGGCCAGAATATCATGGAAGGAGACAATTCCAGATTCTTAATCGATTTTTTTCTTTGTGATTCTAGGCTGCTTGTAAAACCTCTCCAGACCCCAGGCACAACCATCACAGACTCCGGATGATGCTGGTAAATATGATGTGTGGAAAGCAGCTTGAGATATTTGATCAACATATTGCAAAAGAGCAAACTAGGACTAGTTCATCATCAGCTGCTGCTCCATGCTCAGGAATCCAGTTTTAGTAAAACAGAAAATAACAATACCTTCACGGATCTCTCAAGCAGCCAGTAAAAAGCCCCACCAGCATTTTTCGGGCACCTATAGAGTTTTATCTGAGTGCCACAAACAGATTCAATCAGAGGTCCAGTGGAATGGTATGCTGCATTGTGTTGGTCAGCAGGGGCTGAGGCAAGAAAAGGGTTATCAGACAGTGAGTAATGGAACACCTGCTGTCACCCATAGTCAGCTCTGAGTCCATGCTATACAGTTTCATCACTGACAGCACCAGAGTGTAAGTAAAGCTGCAGGCCAAACATGGACCTGTCAACCTCCTGGTGTTTGGACAAAATGTCCTGAGAAGCTGATGTAGTGGCGACATTCAAGAAATGCAGGAATCATGGCTGGATCCCAGCAACACAGCAATGGCATTAGTGATTCATGCTGTGGGCATTATTCCTGGATTCTGTGAAACCTTTCCCTGTATGGGTCCCATACATGGAGTCAATATGGTCCCTCAGGACTACTCAAAACTTTCGTCACTTTTAAAGCTTTTCAGCACCGAAAAGAATTTGAACTAATATCTCTAACTGGAACCATCAGTGCAGACAGAAGTGTTGCAAAACATCCAGACATGCTGCCTCAGTAATACCAGCCTGATCCACTGCCACGTGCATTACTCCAGATCCACCTCCCAAGCCATCATTTACACAGGTGCAGGACAGATCTCCAGATAAAATGGAAATAACCTAAGTGCTCATTTGTCATGTACAGGATGTGTGGTTAAGACCTAGAGGCCCTCTTCTGTACTTTGCTTCCTCAGCATCTCAAAGAAAGCAAAGGAAAACATTTATACAGGCCTACAGACAAGGATTACAGGAGCTGCACACAGAGCCCCACTAAAATCAAAAGTCTGAATTTTCTCTCTTCCCTTAAGATATTACTGAGGAAAAAAAATAAATCTAATAATGATTTTGAGAGTTCCCCTCTGAATCGGAATCAGCATTTCTGTCTCTAAAAGAAGTCAGCTCTATTCTAGGAAATTTTCCACCAATTTGAAAGATACGTTTCCTTTAATATGATCTGCAAGATCTCTTGATACTTAATGCATTGGTACATTCTGCAAAAAAAGGTCAAACAACTCTACACCTCTTTCCTAAATCACCTTAAGTCTCAAAAATCTGAGGATTAGTAGAAATATGTCCAAAGGATTCTTTACCATAGAATCATATAGTTCAACATTTATACAGGAACTATATAAGGTATGTTTATACTGGGTTAGGAAAAAAGATAGGCATACTGTGGTGTTCAGATCATTACTACACACTTAGAACAAATTAAGTACCAGTCTACAGGCAAGAAGGTCCCTGAGAAAGTGACTTTATAAGCTGGAAGTACAGATGTAGTCAGCACTGAAAGACACTGTCCTGCTTTCTAGAAAAGGATTTCAGCCAAGTGCCACTGAATTAGCAGCTAC
Source organism: Hylia prasina (assembly GCA_013397195.1). Classification (NCBI taxonomy): domain Eukaryota; kingdom Metazoa; phylum Chordata; class Aves; order Passeriformes; family Sylviidae; genus Hylia; species Hylia prasina. Next base: position 588,563 of record VYXD01002499.1, read on the forward strand.
TTCTCTGCAGGTTCTTCAGCCAATTTACAGTTGCTGCCTACCTAAAAAGAATAAATTTAAAATCACTAAAAAAAATTATCCAAGTCAATAAAAAAACACAAAACCACCTTTCAGCGTCAGTCTTAAAATAAAAGAACGCTGTTTTAGGCACTCTTCCATCTTGCCAAAACTCAGTTACTGGGGAAGTACTGTATTTCAGGCAAAGACATTTGAGAAGAAAAAAGCTTCTACAAAATACCTTTGAAAATCCAATTTTTAGCTATTCAACTACTGAGTTCTGTGGCTCCTTTCTGCACGAGGACACAGAGGTTGGCATGGATGGGATGGGGAGAGCAGAACCACAGGTGGGTAGTGCAGAATACTCCCTTTATTACAATATTCATAACTAGCAGGCACCTGTACCACCTTACTGTGGGGCTGCCATTAGCCTCTCTAGTTAGCATTCTGCCCAGAATTCTGATTTACGCAAAACACAAAACCTGGTGTTAACACACCCAAGGCACCACCTAAATAAATGAGACTTAAGCAAACCTGTCCAGCTCAAACTGACTAGATGAATGCAGCATGTGCTGGATAACAAAGGCAATGTTTCTTGTATCACATACAGGCAGGCAGCCAGAGGGTGATAAAAACCACAGCAGCAACCACTAATTAGCCTCAAGGAAGGAGGAAGTCAGAGAGATTGGCCTGGGGCTGTGTGACTGCGCCAATGATCTAATGTGGGGAGCAATAAAAATTTAAGACAATGGTCCCAGGGCCCACAGAGTGGTCAGAGGGGAGAAATGTGATGCCTGGAATTCAGATGCCTTGTAGGATCTGCAGTCTGAGAAGAACAACTGCTACGTGCAGTACTGAGCTCTGATCCACACACTGAAAAACAAACCTGGCTGAGTATCCCATTCCCCCACCACAGGACAGGTCTGAAGTGTAGGACTGAAGCTCTAATTTGTGATGCATACCCTTTTGTAGAGTAGGAACCACTGTACCTGCTGTATCTGTCCTGCCAGATAAGGATATTATAGATTATATGTCAACATGGGGTGTGATTCTCTCCCAGCAGCCACCTCACCGATCTCCCATGACTACTTCAGTGTCTAGCAACTCAGTAGATTACACATAATAATATAAAAACTCAGAATCCCTTCATAAATACTCTTAGAAGAATTAAGAAACTAGGAAAAAACAAAAAGGAAAGAAAAAAATTGTATTTAAATTACCTCATAAAAACATAAGCAGATGAAGCCTGCAATGTAACACACAAACATCACGTTCTCTTTTGGAAAGACTAACAACAAAAAATCTTAAAAGAAAAGGCAGAGCCTTGTGCCTCACATCTGAAAACTTGTTAGGCGTATGCTCTTACAAACAAAAATTTCCTTTAAATGACAGAAATCACTTATGGAAAAATTCAGAATGTTTTTAAACTAAATGATTTCCCTTGAACAAGAAAGTCTTTCTGCAGTTATATAAAGCAAACATTTTAGACAAACAACAAAAACAGACTTGTGAGTGTTGTCAAGCTTTTTCCAAGGTTTAGCCATTAGATAAAGCCTTTGATAACTTATTCATGAATGTTTAATCTGCAGCTTTAATCTTCAAACAGCTTCCTAACTTTATTTTCCTTCCATATCCTACCCCACATATTTACTTTTTAGTTTTGGAAGTGATTTTATGCACTGATTAGCCCAACCATTCAAACTTAGCCATGCTCATCACAAATTTGTGAAATCTAGTGGTGAAAAGAAATCCTACTCATCTGTGTTTAAGAGTAAATTAAAAGGCACATGTCTGGCGTATGAGGCAACCACTGAAATACCATCCTTCCAACTACTGAAATGTAAATAAACACTTTCCTTCATCTCTAGTTTGTTGTGTTACCATTGTGGTAATTTATTCCTAAGTGTTACAAAGAAATACTTTCCCTGTCACTTTCAACTGAAATACTAACACTTCAGTTTGAATGTCGAGAAGAATATGCCAGATTGGAATTATACTTGAAAGTTTATTTTCTCAATCAACATCATCTGAGCTTTTAAAACTAACATCAGTCAAATGAGTGATTATTTTGGGTTGAGTATGATGTACTGGGTGGTGAAGGCAAAAGGAAGCAGGCAGACTCAGAAGAGGACTTTCCAAAATCAGGAAAAACAATGCTTATGGTATTTTTGAAGACTCCTTTGTAAGGTTAAATGTACATATTAGCCAAAAAAAAAAACAAAACAAAACAAAACAACCAAAGAATCAAAATACCTTCTATAATTGCACTGGCCAGTGTTTAGAATAATTTCCTAATTTTGTAATGTTGTGGGAGGAGAAAAAAATAGTCAATTGCAGTAAGAGATTTGTAAGAGCCTTAGAAAGACATGAAGAACTTTCTGAGGTTGCCAAATTACTGTAGGGTCAACTGGCTTTTCACAGCCTAAGTAAAACGGATAGTAAAATATTCCATTCACCTTCTGTAACAAATGACAGTTCTTTAGCTGAAACAGTCATTTAACCAATTTCATTCTTTAGAAATTCATTAAGTTGAATTAATTCTCAAACAGGCTGATGCATTTCAACACTTATCTTGAGTAGTCTCACCAGACTCACACATAGCAAGCTGAGTAGAAGATTTTACAAGGACACCACTCTGCTGTTGAACAGCTTAGATCAGAAATGAGCTCAAAATATAAACTTGCTAACAGAAATACTGGAAGTTAATGAACTCCTGATGGTATTGAGAGCCATGGTATTTATCTAGGTGCCCAAATACAGGCAGAAGAACCTTATGTCTCAGATTATTACTGAAATAGACCCTTCACCTGGATGTCAACAGCATGTGGAGAAGAAATTTGGGTATCAGTTACATTCCCGTACTTCAAAAACACCTCTTGATGTCAATCTCTGTAAAAATCAGGAGTCATATGTGAAGAAGAGATTAGGCACACATCCAGGATATCATGGAAACATAACTATATTTGGCAAACTACTTGATCAGAGGGTGGCTTAGGCTTATACTGGGATAAAAGCACAGAAGTCAAAACTGGCATACCTAGAGATTTTTTAAAAACACAGAACGAAGTACTACATTTTATGAAAAGAGACTTTTTTCATTTTATGTTTCAAATCTCATATTACATATCACTGTATGCCAAGTTCTTAAGTTTTGGGGTTTTTTTAGTAATAAGATAATCCAGATACCCAAATTGGTTTCAGATACTTTCCTTTTATAAATAACATTCCTTTAGAAAATGTACAGTGCAATTTCCATAACACTCTGTTTTTCACAGAATTTGCTGGAATGGAAGAATTTGATGACTGCATGGAACAAGATCAATTATATACCTCATTATAGTTCAACAAACACTTATGGAGATGTGAACTTCGTTATTTAGGGCAATTAGTCAAATTTATAAAAGCAGGATTAGACTTTCCCAATTTGGGTGGTCAACTTTCACTGAATCCCCTTCATCCTATCTTTCCATCTCACTGTTCCTTCCACTACTTTAAAAAACCCTGGGTTTGATGTCATCCCATCCTTCTACTAATTTTTTCTTTCATAATATCATTACAGAAAACTTTTTAGTCACAGCTGGCATACCTCCCAGAAATCAACCATATAAAATATGTGATTTATCTATCAGCCTGCTGAATAGATGAAAACAAAGACACAAGGTGCTGAGGTACTAGCACGAAACTTAGTCTTCCCATGAAGCACAAAAACACAGCACATGATGGGTTTTTGGTAAAAGAGCTCCCATTTCACAACTCAAACTCATCCTCAACAACTCCTGACACAGTATTCTCTGGCTGTGTCACAGCTGAAGCAGGGTCTGCAAGGTGAAACTTTTTCAGCTCTGACAACCATAACTACATCAATCTTTCTGTAACTTCACTAAGTACCAGTCACTATTCTATTATACATACAGCATGGACAAAGGCCACTGCACAAAAGATACTTCTGATGCAAATGTGAAGATACAGAGACCTCATAAAGTACCAAATATCCTCCTTAATTGCATTAGGGCAATTAACATCACTTCATCCACCACCTTTGCTGCCTCCTCACTTTGAGAGGTTTCCCTTTCAATGCTTTTGCTGCCCCTGACAGTCAGTCCACAGAAGGAAAGAAGCTTTCAGAAATGGTTCCACAGTCAGCAAAGGATCCACCTAATAGTGGTTTTCTGATGATAAAGGCTATGACCACCTTAGAGATAAATTTTCACTCTTTTCAGATTTTTCTCTTTATTACAAACGTTTCTTCAGCATTAACAAGATTTCCCCATCTGATAAAAAACTCCAAAAACTGAGAAAGTGGATTTCTACCAGAACAGGAAACCACAAATTCTGAAAAAAGGTTTTTAATATAGGCAATTTTATCTTTCAGGGCCAATCTCTAGAGATGTGTCAGAGATGACTAGCGTTAAAAAATGTAAAGAACTGAAATCAGCATTACATTACAGACTAAATCACAGCCTACATGACACACAACTTTCCATTTGTTTCTCAGAAGTATCCCCTCAAACCCAAAGCCTTGGCAAGCTCCCCCCTCTAAAAACCTAAGTGCCACCCAAGTCTCTGCTGGTGAGTGACATTTATGCTTCCTGGTGCTCCGACAGGAGGAACAGATGACAGACCAATGTCAACCAACACAATAAGTAAATGTGATCTTGGTTTTACACAACTTGCAAGTAACTCAGCCAACAGGCTACCTACAACCTTCCAGCCAAAGAGCCAAACCGAAGCTTCAAGGAGGTGCACTCAGGCACCTGTACATCAGAGTATTAACATCTCTCCCTGGCACAGGGTGGGCATAACTCCTGAAGCACCATTATTGGGAAAAGATGGCAATCCAAGTGGTGGAAAGTGACAGCTCCCTAAGTACATGGATGGGCTCGTCTTTTGAGAAACACACGATCATTTCTTTTTACTAAAAGCAAATTGTTTCTGCTAAATTCAGCAAACAAATTCACTGTCAATCAAAAAGCATTTTGACAAACTTGGAGATAGAGCAAACTGCACTCTTGAACAGAATATCCTCTCAGGGCTAAGAAAGCCTGTGAAGTTTTTCTCCAAATGCATTTCTAAGCAGAAATAACCTGGCAGCTAGCCCACTAAACAAACAAATACCTTGCTGTCTCACAGTAGAGCTATTTTGGGAACCCAGAGCTATTAGAGCTATTTTACAAGTTCTGGAAGCTTCACAACAACACAAGAAATTTCTCCAGAGAATCTACTTTATACCGCATTTAAGAGAAACTGACTCTGGCTGCTATTAGCAGGCTCGCTCTCTCTCTTCCTCTGTGATGAATGATTTACTTATAGTGACACAGCAGCAGAGGCTAAATAAAAGAGAAAAAAAAACCAAAAACGAAACAAAAAAAACCAACCCCCCCCCCCCAAAAAAAACCAACCACAAAAAAGCTTCGTAAGAAGGTGATGCATGTTAAGCAACCAAAGGCACTCTCTATTTTGCCTCATTTTTTTGATCAGAGACAACAGACCTTCCTAATTATCCTGTGACATCATCCAATGGTACCCATGCATATGTTCTTGGAGACTGGCTAAGGCATCAGAATAATTTCTCCCCATAACTTAGTTCAGCTTCAGCACTGTATACATCAGACTCTCCAAGGTGCCAATTCTGGAACTGTATTCTACATTTGCTGTTACTTGAAAGCAACATTACAGAGAAATACCAAGCAATTAAAAAATAGTTTTAAAAAAATTCATATTCTAATGCTCAATCCTTAGAAACTCTGTAAGAGGCTTGTTGATCCACTAACTAAAGAAGAGTTTCATTTAAAAGGGAGCATATACATATTTTATGCTTCGAAATATCTGTCTCTATGTCTGTTCTGTTGGAACAAAGCTGCACAGTCAAAAAGCCTAGTAGAATCTAAATTTTATCCTCTTTCATCCTACAGCATAAGAACACATTACGGATGGATTTTAGAAACTATTTTCGTGCATTTGTTCTGTTTATCTTTTAACTACTTTGTGAGATATAAATATCCTTCAGACAAGGACAAGAGAAAATATAATTCAATTCTGACCTTAAAGAAATATTCATATTGCTTTAGATATAGCCCAGCTTGTATGTCAGTGATTCTGGCAGGTTCTTTTTTGAATCTGCATTTTATTCTTCTATTTTTATTTCATAAACTATTTATGTTTTCAGATTAATTTCCTCCATAATGGCATTTTAAGCATTCATAAAAATCCTCATGAATGTGGCTGGAAGCAAGCGCTCATCTCTCCAAGTAGTTTTAGGAGAAAAAGTCTCAGGGGAGCTCTGCACACTGGATGTCCCACTGTTTTCTAATCCTTTTGCTATTACATGACTCCATTTTCTAGAAAACTGTGCCCTTTGTTTACTTTGTGTCAGCACTGTGATTGCTATTACATTTCTCCTCCTTTATCAAGTGCAGCCTTCCAGTTATCTGCTCGGATAGCTGAAGTCAGGTATTGAGCTGAAAACATTATAAGGTTGCACTGTTGGAAAAGAAGGCAGAACAGCACGTTTAGGGACAAAGCACTGCTGCTAGAGAAAGAGAAGAATGTTCTGAACAAATTACATCTCTGTGTAAAGGTAATCCAAGTATCTAACACCAAACTCCAATAAAGGATAGATGTTTGCAACGTTAGTTTTTATTAAGTAGTATGAATTAAAAGTTTTTCTGGTTTTGAAAGCAATTATCCAAAGGTTATAAGAAGTCCAGCTCCAATTCTTTTATTTATACTTTGCAGCAGGATTCATGCATCATGTTGTTCTCAGGCTTTATTTCCTATCCTGCTACAAAGCAAAGAAAAAGCTATTTCTACTGAACTGTTAAGCAAACAAGCTCCAGTCCGTATGTTCAGCAACTGTTCACTCAATGCACAAAAACTGTACCTTGCCACACACAGAGGCACCCTATAACTTATATTCAGTACTTTTTCTGAACTGGTCATTGCAGTTACTGCAGGGTCAGTTATGCAACAAGCTAACACAGCTATCCTGTCCCCTACAGGAATAGATTCTTATTGTACTTTATGCATTTAATACACAAATACAAACCAGATTACATAAGTGAGGGACATTATTATACCTCATTTAAAGACCTTAGGAAAAAAAAGAGGCCACTACTGAAGTAACACCAACTTAGAATAACAGAGCCATTAAGGTTGGAAAAAACCTTTGAGATCAAGTCTCATTAACCAAGCACTGCCAAGTCCACCATTAATTATGTCCCTAAATGCCACATCTATACCTTTACAGATGGTGGCGGAACCACCTCCCTGGGCAGCCTGTTCCAATTCCTGACAGCCTCTTTAGAGAATAAATTTTGCCTAATATCTAATCTAAACCTCCCCGGTGCAACTTCAGGTCATTTCCTCTCATCCTACTTCTTGTTTCTTGGGAAAAGTAGAGGTTAAGAGATCAAAGAAGAGGGGTTGTAGAATCCTCTTCTTCAAATAAATATTCAAAATCCACCTGGACACAATCCTGTGCAACCTGCTCTAGGTGAACCCGTTTTAGCAAGAGGCTTGGATTAGATGATCCCAAGAAGTCCCTTCCAACTCCAACCAATCTGTGACTTCCTGAAAAGAGCCTGACCCCCACCTTGCTCCAGCCTCCTCTGAGGTCGTTGTAGAGACCAAAGGTCACTCCTGAGCCTCCTTTGCTCCAGGTTAAACACCTTCAGCTCCCTCAGCCACTCCTCATCAGAACCACAAGACTGACTAGGCTGGAGAAGGCTGCCAGCTTCTCCAGAAGAATGCTGTGGGAGACAGAGTCAAAGGCTTTGCTGGAGTCCAGGCAGACACATCCACAGCCTTTCCCTCATGCACTAGGCAGGTTGCCTGAGTTGGACCATTTATATTCAGTGTGATATGCTAATAGCAATTGATCGTCTTGTTTATAAACAATATTAGCAGTATATATTTGTAACTCTTCCTGCAAATATATGGGAATCCCTTTTCATTTATTTTGACTTACAGAAGAGTTTATCTTAATCCATATGTCTATCTAGTGCATAATGTAAGGTTTATGGCTTGGTTAGGAAGCTGTCAGAGTTCAATTATAATTTACATCACTCAGCAGTAATGCAGGGGCTTTGGCAATGCATTTCAAGCCATCTGTTTGAAAAGTTTTGAGAGTCAGAGATTAGTCAAACAGAATTACTAATTCTTACTTTGAATGCATATTGTGATACTTCATTTCCCAATAAACCACAAGGGAAAGCAAGCTTTGAAGTACTAATTCAACCTACAAAAAAATAAACAAAAATAATTTGGTGGATCATCTGTAAGGTCAGGTGAACAAACTAGACAAAACCAAGAACTAACTTAAAACTATGAGATACCTTTTACAACTCAAGACCTTAGGGAGGAAAAGATAAAAAATAAATACCACTTAGCTTGATTTTATATTGACCATATGTAGAGAATCAGGTAAAATGATAAAAAAAGTAAAATCAGATAATGATTTAATTCTAGGCTCTGCAGCTTTTGTCTACTCATAACTTGGAGAATTTCTGAGGCAATTTTACTTTAGGCAAGGGCTCATGCAAAAAACAACTCCCACAAAATAATCTCTAGAAAGAGGAATCATGTACGTACTACTTTCTTTAAATTAACAATACTAAAATCCTTTGACCTGGTCAAGAACAGAGCCTGAGCTCAAGGTAAACACCACACGATACATGGGGTTTTGAGCATATCAAAGCAATGAGAGACCAAAGTGGAAAGGTGGGACCTGTACTCTTCACACATCTGAAGCCTGATAAAGGCAATCCAGCTCCTCATAGAGAACAACTCCCTAATAAAAGAAGCCAAAGTACCACCTAAGAAGAGAAAATCAACCCTTGCCTGGTAAGATCTTAACACCTAAAAGGGAAATACACAAAACTGCACCATATTTTGATGTCAAAAAGTTTAGAGTGGCTGATGAGTAAATTGAATGGACACAGAGGAGGTTGTGTGGTAAGGGAAAAGGCCAAGGTACAAATAAGGTTTGCATTTCTCTTCAGGAGCCTCTCAACTGAATTGTTTCCTAAGGACAAGCATTTGTTTTCCTGATCTCATTATTTCAAACAGAAATTCCACCTCTTGACATTAAACATTATCTAGGGAAAATAACTTACTGATGAGTTATGTCATCATCTCATTTCTAGTTCTAAGGCTTTACATTAGATATTCATTACTATTCCTATTACTGGCAGTTCTGCACAGGAATTTACCACCACTGCAGCAATACTTCACAGCAAAGAGCTGTTTCAGATCACAGGGCTGCTGCTGGCATGCAAACCTCCTAAACAGATACTGCATTACCTTAAGCAAATAAGAAATGCCATTCTTAGAGCAGTAAATGAAATTCATTTGGAACAATGAGGAAACAACATCCGCAGAGGGATGGATGCTCTATCGACTTTCCAAAGATCTCCTCCATGCAGTCCTACTGTATCACTCTACTATGACAGAGTGTTCACTAAGGCCTTCTTTGCTTTGGACAGTAATTTACAGTCCTTCATCAAAATCACAAGCTTCCTGAAAGAATTCCCAGATTTACAGCGTGCTGCTTTTATTAAAGCAGGATGCAGTGCTGCTACATTGCTTAAAGCTGGCATTTGCTTTTTAAGACACAACCGAGTATGTCTGTCCACAGAGAAAGTGGCACTTGGTAGCTGAAGTGGAATGGCCTGGCTTAACACAGAAGACCATAAGGAGCATTGGAATGCCTACCATTTTCAGAGACCTAGCTGCTGCTGAATTGTATTACCTTTTGTCAGTGCTATTCTCTAAAAAATATATTGTCAAAGCCCATACACCCAAAGGAAGTGACTTAGGAGACATGAGGAACCACCTGCTGTGCCCTAAGCTAGGGAAATACTTCCTAATGTGCAAGCAAGTGCACTTGAACCTAATTTAATTATCTTGGGCACGCCAGAATAGGTATCCTTTTCCATTTCTCTTTCTTTCAGAATAATAATTAAACATTTTTTGTTTTTAGTGTGAGACTAGCTTTGATCCCAAATTTACACCAGCCGTCATCACCATCACTTGAAAGCACTCCTGCTGTTTCCAGTTCCTTGTTTAGCAAACTTGGAACACTGGCTAATCTCACCCAGATCACTTCACCTGTTTGTAAGAAATTTAATACATATGGGGAGGGAGAGACAGGGATAAAGTGACATGATGCATCAAGTTCCTTCTGCCAAGAAGTTTTTTCATGGAAATCACTGTTTGGCAAAGGAACACATCAGATTACTGAACAATGTGCCACCTCCACTATTTTGTCTACAGGGTATTATGTAATGGCTGCTCTACTGACAATACTTTCCCTTTCTAGGGGAAGGTAGGCAGGCAGCAGAAAAGCAGTTTCACTTTGAGCTCAAAGGATCTTACTCCCTGGCCGGGAAAGGTAAACCTAACAGAAAATGAGGTTACCAACTTATTGGGTAGTGAGTGGCGAGCTTGTTCTAAAACCTCACTGTTAACATGAGGTTTCCAAACCCAATATTTTGATGTCTAGACAGGGAGAGGCAATATTTTAGTGCTGCTTACATAACCATTAATGGAACAAGCTTTTCATGCAAAGTGAGTGTACTACAATCATTTCATGGAGGCAGCAATGCTAGTCTTTAGTAAAGATAATACTCTAGCCACATTTCAATAGCACACTTATAGGTTACATTATACATATAGTGAGAGAGAAATTCAGGAAGTTCCACGTGAAATGGGTAAAAGTATGACGTGCAGCAGGAGTGCTTTTGGAAGGAAAACCCGTGCTTAACCAATTCCCTTCATCGCTGTGAAGGAGAAATGTATTTTGTGTCTCAATTCAAAGTAAGCTGTGTTTTATTCCATAGCTTAACAAAAACTTCAAGAAAACACACAGCTCCATTGATCCACTTGGCTTGCCTACCACAGTGTCCTCAGATTCGTATGTCTGAGAGGGCATATAGTTTAATGATCAAAGCCAAGCAACTGGGAATCAAGCCACCTGGTTTATTTTACAGGAAAAAAAATAAAGTGGATTAATTGATCAAGGTTGGGCCTGCTACTTGCTCTGGCGCTGAACAGAACAAGAGCTCAGTTCTGCAGGAACAGCAATAACTAGGTGCAACCTCAACCTGTGCCTTCTCCCAAGGCCAATCCTGCAGAGGGATGATATTTTGTACTTAAACCATCACAGAGGCGAGAGCAAGTTCCCCTGGAGGGTGGCTAACTTTAGCTCCCATTTTGGAGGCAGTGCAGCTGATTTGGCAGTGTCCAATCCCTGCTGGACAGAGCCGTGCCCCAGCGCCGCTGTGCCCCTGCTCTCCTCAGCAGCTGCCTCCTGCTCACACTCCAAAAGCCACCTGGCCTTGGAGCAGCAGATCCAAGTGCCACTGGCTGAGCAGGCACGGCAGGAACCAGCTGTTCCTGCCCTCCCTTCGCTCTCTCCTACAGACTCACCTTCCCACAGGCACCTCATTGCCTGTGGGTCGAGAAATAAATCAACTGGACCTTTGGCAACCTTCTCCCAGCTGCCACCTCCTCCGGGGAAAGAGAGGGAATCTGATCCTCCTCCCACTGTCCATGATCAGATTATGTGCCTCCAGCATCCCCAGACATGATGCCACCATCAGCTGCACAAATGACCTCAGCAGGCTACAGGAAGCCTCTAAGCACCTTCAGTAAATGAGTAATTTCATCAGGAGTTTTGGAGTGCTTTACTGGTGAGGGAAAGGTAATAATGGATTAAATGGCTGATTCGGGCATTAACAAAGCTTTTCTGAACTCCTCTTCCAAGGAGCCACATAATTAGTATCTCCTTCTGGGGAGATACTTAGACTAAAATCCTGTTTTCTTTAGTCAACAAACACCAAATTCTTCTCCTGATTCTCCCACCGTCATGTAAGACTACATCATTTACTGCTGCCTTAGTACCAACAAAAAAGAGTACTAAACACATTTTGACACCTAGCTTCATTTTCCCCTCTAGTTACAATTAGATACATCAGTTCACAAAGCAGTGCCACACCAGCTTTTTCCCCACTACCACCAATCTCTCTTTTCAGATCTTACACAATCACCCTTGAATTCTAGGAAGTTATTCCTATCTCTCATTCTTGATCTAAAACATCTGGAAGTGGAATTCCAGATTTTGACTTGTGTAAGTGAAGAATAATTTAAAACAATAAAGCTCAAGGGCCAGATTACATGCAAGGAAAGCAACTGTGCAAGGCCCTTGGAGGGAATGAGGCTGAAGGAAGGCCAGATGGGAGAAGAGGCCAGATACAGTAGTCCACATCAAAATAAAGTTTTCTTCACTCTGTTTCAAAACAATTATACAGTGAGATCTTTTAGTAGTTAAGTATAAACATAAATTTCCTGATTTTACAAAGCACACTAAGTGTATTTATTTGTACTGTTTGTACTAAGGCTTTTATTTCACACTTTTCTGTGTAAAAGCACAGTCAGACAAAGATACAATCACCTACTGTACGGAGTCTTCCTTTGTGAGCAAAGGCTCTGAACAAAAATACTACAATTCAAGAGAGACTTCTGGTAGAAAACAAAACCAGAGACATTGGAGCAATAATGAACTGTTCAGATTTCAATAACTCCTGCACTAGTTCAAAAAACCACTGTTTTTCTACAATTTTTATGTGAGAGCCATGATGCAGAACACTGTATAATTGTAACACTTAATGTGAAGAAGCTTTTTTCACTTAGCTACAACTAAATCAATTCTTTGATTCTGCAGTGAGCACAGGACTGTGAGGGCATTGATTCCAAACTAAGCCCCTGGTAATTTTATTGAAAATTAAGTCATGAAACATACAGCACCATGGAGAGACGGTCCCCAAGCAGGAAAGGAGAATAATTCATTTTGCCTCATTTGTACCATATCACATTTACAACAAAGCACAATTAAGACATAAGTCCTGGATGATCTCAGACAGGAGCAAATTGCATTGATAGGAAAGTTTATTTTTAAATTTATTTTTATTTTATTTTTAAAGCATGATCAGACCAAAACAGCATTTTATGTGAAGATGAAAAGAAAGAGATGAAATACGTAAATAGGTAGCCTTCAAAATGGACCAAACAGGGAAAACAGCTTTTTAAAATGGTGCCTTCCTGTCTCCTTGAGTAATGACCTGATCACCATACTGAGCATTCTTGTTAACCATCCCATACAGCACAGTCTTCCCTGTGCCACTGTACCTAATGTGGAATGGTACTTGTGAAGGGCAATTCCTTCCAGTTGCCTAAGGACAGTAACCTTAGTCTCAGTTAACTTGTCAGTTTTGTCATATTTTGAAACTAATCTCACAGCTCATGACATCTCAACAGACCATAAAAATGTGAACTGGTGGCAAAATGTTCTCTACTCTACTGTCCATAGCAAGACAGTTGTTACCAAACCAACACCACTACAATGCCCATCTTTTAACTTCACCCTCCTAGAACCAGGCTGGAGATGGATACTTCAGAACACAAGTATTCAAGGAATAAACAAAAAGACACAGAAACATTAGGATTAAAAGGCCACCTGGCTCTCAATATCTCCTTACTTTGGGATGGTGCTAATTCAGCCCTCCTGTTTTCTCACAACATCCCTCAATACTGCCTTTCCCTAGAAAGAAGTGTAGGTGTCTTTTGACTTCATTCATGTTTTAACTTCAAATTAACTTCCCCTTAAGTTATTCCATATGTTTATCATCCATTCTCTCATGAAACAGCCCATAACCTGAACAGAAATGGATAAAAATTTCCCCACCAAGCTGACATCTGGCTGTCTCTTACTGCTTCTCCTGGGCCTTCCCTGCACACACACCAGGCTGACTGAGCTACTGATAGAGTTTTCTTTTCTCTCCCTAGTGAAAAATTTATAAGCAGCAGTTCTTTGTGTCTCACCTTATTGGAAATGCATGCTGAAGTTGCTACCATTTTTTTCAAATAAATGTCATGAAACTTAACCTTTTGTACTATTAAATACTATAAAATATGTACTGTTTCCTTCAACGAACTCTTTAGAAGTACTCCTATCAAAGACCAATGAAGAATAATCTTCTCAGAAGCTCCATTCTCACTTTCATTTAAGAAGAATGTTATCAGCCCACATCCAGGCCCTTTGTAAAAAAGTCTGACAGATATGCACTCTCACATGGTTCTCCTTTTTACCTCCGTCTAAGAAAATTAATTCAAAATAATCCATTTAATGTTAACAGCAATAAACTCTGCAACAAGAAAAATTTAGCTCAATCTTGAATTTATACAAGGACCTTGGTGCTCAGAAGAATCACAGAAGTTGTACATTAATCTCTCACCCACTCTAAGGGTTCCTGGTGGGACAACGTGCTCTGTCACTCAGTGAAATGCTACAGCTGGATCCACAGAGAAAACCCACAGCACCTCAAGGGGCTGTATTTTGTTTCCATTTTCTAATAAAAGCTTATTTGGATAGCTGATTTTCACTGAAAACTCAAAAGAAATGTAGGTAACATTAACAGCAGAAAAAGTAGAAAACAGCAGAACTCCATGCTGGAACTTGACTGTCAGTTTTGTGGCACTGCAGAACACTAACCTTCCACGTCAGAGCCATCAGAGCACACAACTCATGAGAAACAAGCTGTTGTTTTCCTCTGTCAGCAGCACCAAGAGAGTATCTGGCCACTCAGGACTGATGTAATAATGCACACTCCTTGTATTTGCAGCACATCCATCCACTCAGGAGCTCTTACGACTACAAGGAAATAAAAATACTAAAATAAAGCAAAGCTTTATTTTGCACACATAGTGTGTGCAGGAAGAGAAGGCACCTACAGGAGTATTTAATCACTGTAACACTGTCTCACAGTGTAGTTAATTCCACCATAGAGGCTGACCTTCCACTTGACCCGAGTGTCACAGGTTAAGATATGCTAGGCAAATAAAGAGAACTTGGACTTAAAAATATTTAATCTTAGGCCTTTGGCAATAAAAATATTTTAAAAAAAATCAAGCAATTAGTTTTATCTGCTTAAAGGAAAACTGCAGTTAAAATCACCAGTGATTTTACTGAGGAAGGAAGCATGAAATGCTCCTGTAGCTGATGACTAAGACATTATATCCCTTCTGTTTTACCACAGTACATGATGTTTTCTTTAAATACAGCTCTTTAAATATTGCTCTGAAAAATCCTTCAGTTACTGAAAGGGTTTCTAAGGAGCTCAGAATGCTGGAATTTCAAACCCCATAGGAGAATTTCATTAAAAAGACAGATGTGGTCATATTCATGAGAACTTGTTTTCCATATTCTTAATCACCTCCAGACATTGCAGAAGTCATATTGTGCAGGAAAGGTACAGGAACACATGCTTTGTTTGCTGTCTACAGTGTGTTACATTCCAACTAAGTATCAAGTATCTGGGAACCAAACAAAACCTCTCATGCTTTATCAATAGATAGAGAGTGCCACGACTGATAACATTATGGAACATTCTGGAGAAATAATGGTCTCTCTGCTGCAGAGTGAAGGAATAATCATGTAATTTAGAAAATATAAATTCTGCTTTACAGACTTTTGATTACATTACCCATCAACAAAAAGAAAAAACCCAAACTGAATCCAGAATTGATATCAACACAAGTCCGCCTCAAAGGTAAAAAAAGTCAGGAATTAATTGCTGTTCTGGCCTTCAAAGGAAGCACAGAAAAAAATCTTGTCCTTCTGATGCTCCAACTCTGCTAGTGAAGATCTTAAAAAATAAAAAAATAAGCAAAGTCTTATGCCAAGTATTTTTCCTCAAAAACTTTGCTAATACATAGCATAAATAATACTCAATTCTTTCTTTTCTCTGGTATTTTGAAGCAAATGCTGCCAACATAATCAACACGTGAATAAAGCTTGCTGTCAAAAACTAAATCAAGTTTGAGACTTAACAATGTTTTTTATGGGGAAAGAAATGACTTGCAGGTGAAGCAGATACTGCCTCATTAAGCTGTCACATTATATTTCATTAACGTCTTTCAGTTTCTAGTGGGATGAGAACTCTAAATATTTACCAAATTACCAAAAAAAAAATGCTCAAAATGTTTCCATTAGCTAATAAAAATTTGCTCCTGGAACAAAAAGTAAAAATAGCAAAAGCTATCTGCATATCTTTCCTTGCTTACTTTTTCAAAAACGAAGAAAAACCACAAATATCATGCCACACTCAGATGGAACCATTGCTAATAATTTAAGTTGACAAAATGAACTAGCAAATGTATCAACAAGCTTCTCCTCTACAAAATAAAAACAAGCATCAAAGAAATAATTGTATTTTTTAGAAAATTAATTTCCAGTTGGAAATGTGTTTTTAGCAGGTTTCCCTATTCACAGAAATAGCCACAATTCATCCTAATTAGAATGCCAGTCAAGTCTGTTTCTGCAAAATTTTAAGTCAGTACCTTTCAGCACCCAGATAATATTTCTAAGGAGAAAGTGTGAAAAATACAGTCTTGCTGCTTGAAAAGGCAATAATGTTACTGAAAAGATATTTTCAACTTTTATTCATAATCCTCTTCCTTTCTTATGCCATTCCATTAAACAAGAAATTATAGCTCAGCCACTGAAACTGCAACCTAATCAGACTGAAGAAAATGCTCAAATTTTGCAGAGTTCTGATACTTAACTCTCGATTTTTTCACAAAGAATTCTGCCATAAAACCTTTCTCTGATTTTAGGACCTCATGATGAATTCAGATAGCTTTTCTGTTACAGGTTTTTTGGTTTAGCTGTGCTGAAAAATTCTGTACAGCTTTGATTTATACTCTGTTCTACATATAAATTTGAGGGAACAGATCATTCCAGATGCTGTATAAGACAGTCTTCTGTGTTCCAGTGTTATCTACAAGATTCCAGTTTATTTTATGTTTTCCTGTACATTACAGTAACCAGGAACTGAAAGGTTACTTAAAGACTAACTGGAACATCAAATTAAAGGTTAAAAGAGATTATTTTAAAAATAAGATTCTAAGGAGAAAATGCTGTGAATATGCTACAAATGCAATTCTTCAAGCTGCACAGAATACTTCTCTAGCAAGAGGCAAGAGCTCTTCTATTCCACTCCTTACTTACATTCATATCTGACCATCGAAGACTGTCATTCAACACCCATCTTTTGTCAGATGTGCTACTTCAATATATTAAGTTGTTATGGCTGTTAGCTACACCTTTAAAACTAATACAGGGAACTAGCTGCAGATTCCCAGTTATTTTCTACCAGCTTTATCACAAGTTGAACTGGAAGGAAGTACCTGTACCTTCACTGCCTTCCAACTACACCAAAAAGCCTGGATAACCAGGAATTAACAAAACTTTGTTCCAGATTTCTTGGTCATAATCTCCCATCACCTTTTATTTCCCCATATTTTTCCCAAATACAGTTCCCTCTAACCGTTCCCTTCAGAGAGATGGTTTAGCAATTACAATTTCTTTTTGTACCGTTCACCCACTGCAAAGAGAATGCAGCCAAAAAGAGTCTACAGCTGAGATCATTTGTCATCTGGGTTCTGGAAATAATTAACCTGTTGCTTCAATAGCTCTAAGTTTCATTACACAGATTTTTTGACACTATGCAAGCCTGAGTGACTGCAGAAAAGCACAGACCTTCAGATACAATTGCCATTGAGCAGTGATGTGTGTTTTTCTTTAAACGAGCTCTTCATCTCCCAGAATTTTTCTCTGGTCAAGGGAAGCTAGACATGTTGAGTGGTTCCCCACGAGGCTCCAGGGCTGGCCTCAGCAGTTGTCTGTTGACCCTTGCTGATCTAATGACTTTGTCTGAGCAGAGAGTTTCCCAGGTAAACTCTCCAAAGAGCTACAAAAGGAAAAAGCTGGACTAAGAAGCTCTGTCCCACTACAGCTCATTAAACGCTGGATTGGGTCCAAGCAGCTTGGCAAACAGTGGGCAAAAGAGAGAAGCAAGAAAAATGACAATTCCCTTCAGCAGAAAATTAATTGTACTGTTTCTCTTTCTCTTTTGGACAGCAAAAACTGGCAGGGTAGGGACTTCCCTGAGACGAACCTCCTCACCACCTGTGAAAGCAGCCCCAGGAAGGAGGGCTCTGCTGCCACCACCACACCAGCCTGGCAGCCAGTGGAAAGGCAGGCATCCTTTGGGACCCCAGCACATCTGTCCAGGGCAGGGGAGCTTAGCTTAATGCCTAGTGACAGCCCAGAAAGCTCTCTGTGCTGCTCTCTCAGCATCCAAGACACCCTGTTCATCACTATCCCACCTCTTACACCAGGAAAGACAGCACTAGACAGAGGGCTACTACAGACAGGTTGGTTTGGGTTTTTTCTCTATGATTTTTGTGTTGTAGGGCTTTTTGTTTGTTTGTTTTGGGACTTGCTCAGGTTTTGTGCATATGTATGTCTTTGGAAGGGTTTTTTGTTTGGTTGGGGTTTTTTTAAGACGGAGCTGTATCACTCTTGCTTTGGATCAGTAAAACCACATTCAAGCTATCGAAACAAGAAAAGTTACCTTGAATCGATACATCATGCCAGTCAGAGAAAAAAAGTAGAATACAAAGTAGAATAAATAATCATTTAAGGTCTCAAAACAACCATCACTTCAAGCTTTTCATTTAGTTATTTTTCTGGTTGCTTTATAGTTGTGTATTTAATATTTCTAACTGAAAATAAAAGAGTGGAAAAATCAAGTATCATCTATTAAAATTCACAAAGTATATTAGAATAAAATATGCTTAGATTCACTTCAGGTTCTGTGAGAAGAAACAGACAGCAATAAAAATTCTTGTACCAGAGAATCTTTTAAATAACAATAATTCATACTGATTATAAAATCTCTCCCAAGGTATGAGTGCTCATTTTCTCAATTCCATCAAAGGCTATGTATACACAAAGCTGTACAGCTCTTCATGGTAACAGCTAGGCCAGAAACATTTTTCTACAATAAAATATTGGTGGCAAAAAGGATTCCTTCGTAGCTCCATTTGAGCAACCTGCTGGCCCACAATCAGCTAACCCAGTATCCACTCTCTCACCTTCCCCACCTCCCTTGTCTTACTTGATCCTAGTCTCAAAACAGAACCAGTACTTTTTAACAAAAAAGAAATACCGTTCATTCTTCAGCTCATTACAACATTGTGATCAGTTTCTCTGAATTTTTAGGTAGGTATTATTGCCCTTGAATCTTAACTTCTGTAAGGAATTACTCCTGCTCCCTGTAAGAATTTACTCCTGAAAGTCTGGAGCCCCATACCTGAAAATAAATTATAATTTTCCACCACCTTCTTTTTTTAAAAAAAGGAAATGGCAACCAATGCACTAAAGGACATGTGTAAATTACTAAAAATTTCCTCCCCTAAATTTCTGCTTTTTCAACTGTCAAACACTCTTGTGAAGAATAATCTCTATGGTGAATCATCAATTGCTGGGGCTGAAGGCATACCCAAAAATGCCAGACAGCACTTTACACAAACATCCTTTAGTCAGGCTACACATTAAAATAACCACACATCTAAAATAATTCAGAACTCTGGAGACTACAGCATTTAGTCAAGATGCACAATGAACTTTGTTTCCTGGCTGACGACCACGTTAATTGAAAA
Source organism: Hylia prasina (assembly GCA_013397195.1). Taxonomy (NCBI): domain Eukaryota; kingdom Metazoa; phylum Chordata; class Aves; order Passeriformes; family Sylviidae; genus Hylia; species Hylia prasina. The sequence continues at coordinate 608,123 of VYXD01002499.1, forward strand.
ATGTCTCATTTCTTTCAGTCGAATGATTTCACAAGTTTACCTATGAATAAAAAATGGCTCAGAAAGACAGGAAAAATAAATGAGTTTACAAGATGACACTTGAAGTTCCATATTTTCTTACCACTGGATGAACAGAGAAAACAAAAAGACAAATTTTTTAAAAAGAAATATAAGAGAAATATTGGACAACTGTGAATAATCTCTTTCCTGTGATGTATTTCCCTGAACAACTAAGGCTGGATAAAACTTCTCCTAACGCAACAGGAAGACAAGTCCTACTTTAACCCCCTGATGAAAGAACCAAGCTTTTTTTGTAGCTATTAGGGGAGATTTGCCATGAATGTGCAAAACAGATCTCTCCTGCTTGATATTACATAGAACTACAGCCCAGCAGTTTCCAAGATCACAGTTTTATTTCTCCTTGGCATACATCTTGGTAATACAAAGGTTTTTTACTTTATGGAAAGTATCTATATATTGAAGTGTCCTTTACTGTTGGCAAAATCCCCTCACCAAACCTCTAAACATTGCCTATCTGGTTTTCAGTTGAATTCTTTAACCATAAAAAAAAGAACAGAAAAAGAAACAAAAAACCTCAAAGAGATGCTAATTTAAAAAAAAAAAAAGGTCCTTTTTTTAAAAAAAACCTGTATATTTAAAAAATCCCACATGTTCTAAATAGACTCCTTTGAAAACCATCCATATTACACGAGGAAAATTATTATTTATTTCATGTCTGTTACTGTTTTCTCAGGTCTGTTTCCAAGCCTCTGTTTCTTGAAAGCACATTCAATAAAATCACTCAACTGAATGACTTCCTATTCAACACTAAGAATAAAGAGCCTACAATCTGGTTTAAAATTATTGATGTCTAAAAAGCATTTCCAATTAATGATAAAGTTTATGTATGAACAGTAAAAATAGTGAAAGACTGTAGCTGTGGGTGTTACATCATGAACCCGCCCCAATCACATCCTATGTTTACTTAATTACATATTTTTAATGTCTGCATTCTGTATGCATTCGTATAGGCTTTTTTGGGTTGTGTTCTTGTTTCCCCTTCAGTAAGCATGTTTCAAGACAGAGATGAGAGGGAAAATAAGAACAACTTTAGCATTCACCAGAATGCCAATTGCAGTTGAAAGCTGCACTTATGCCAGTGACAAGCAAAGCACAGAAAGATGAAGTTCCTTTGATGTTTTTGCTCTATGGCCTTGTCATCACCAAAAAAAGATTTTGTTTATGACAGAAAATTCATGACAAAACAGAAAAACTCATGACAGAAAACTTATGACAAAGGCATCTCTGTCCAGACCTTAAACCAGCTGACTGATTAAGCTGGATGTATCAATGTCTCATTAACATTCTTCTGTGAATGGATAGATATTAGTTTTCTAAATGAAAATGAGGAATGAAAACACAGATACACAGGAAGCCTCTTCCTTCATGTAAAGTGGAAATAATCACTTTGGCTTTGGCCCTACTTTCAACCTTCTTGCATGTGAGAACTGGATAGATGAGACTGCCTCAGTGACCATATCTGCGCTACCTCAGGTTATGCTTTCCTCAGGAAAAATGGGATATCTTTCCTATGACGTTAATGATGATTTCAACTCTAAGTAACAAGCTGAGGACAAAGCCTCTAGTGGCTCTATCTCCAGATGCATTGTAAAATATTTTTCATTAGCATACAAAGCAGTATTTTTTACTGACTTGTTCTGCCAGAAGTTGAGCATCAAAGACAGTGACTCCAAGCCACAAGTGCTTCAGGGCTCTGCTCCACTCCTGCAATGGTTTTCCACACACATTGCAATTCATCCTGATGCACAGAGCTGGAAGAAGGATTTGATTTAATTATAAGATTAGTAATTTGAATAATTTTTTTACAAGGATTTTTTCGTTCTTTGGTTCTTTACATACTCACTGGGCACCATATTTTAATTAAGGTGATTAATATGTGGTGTATTAACACCTCTCAGTTGATAAAGAAGAGTGTCCAGGTCACAAGTACAAATGCTAATATCTATACCTGTCTGAAATATACCCTGACACCTACAAGATCATCACCTGTGGTACAGAAGTCAGCTGAGACTAAATAATAAGGCATTTTACAAGGGCAGAGAGCTTTTCTTCACCCTTCTGCAGGCTAAACCAGAGGTCCAATAAGTGTCGTCGGATGTGGTGTTACAGAATGGGGACTACAGCTTCCTGTATTTTATAGACACAGTAAGCGAATAACACTTCAGAAGGCATTGCTTAACTGTTTCATTACCCATTTATTTCCTCCATCCTCCCTCTGATAATCTGATAAAGTAATTTACACTGCACAAGAACAGGAAGAAGCTATATGCTAAGGAATGTGGATTCTGAAGAGCACTCTGTATTAAACAGTAATATGCCTTCCTTACTATTATACAGGGTATATAGAGGAAAGGAAAGGAAACTATGACTCATTTTCCACTCAATTTACACAAAGGCTTCCATTAACATACCAACAACCAAATGTGTGCAGCAAGGGGAGCATTCTCTGTTCCCCAGTAAATGTAAACTGTATGTCCACATGCACACACATCAAGAGGATATGATTACACCCAGTGTAATCAGAAACTCAAATAGTTTGTGACACCTAAACCCAAGTTGCATTCATATTCTAAGGACCATATTCTGTCCCCAGAAAGATACTCACAGGTTGCATGGATTGCCACATTTTATTGAAGAATTGCAGGACAACAGATTTTGATAACAACTTTCTGACTTCTGTAGTATTTGGCTCTAGTACATCACAATGAGAACATTAATTCATATTAAGCCTCACCCTGGAGCTCTGGATATTGACAAATTCAAATTCAAGCCTCCTCTCTTCTATGCCTGCTCTTAGGTGGATGATGTAACTGCGGATCTTCTGATTAATAAATAAATAGATGACTATCAATGAACTGCTGTCAATTTATGAAGTGATACTTTATCCTTCAGACAGCAACGATTTCCCAGCGTTTCTCAACTTTCACCACATCATAACACCACCTCTCTCTAACAAACCCTACTGTGTACCTGGGAAAATGATGATTATCATCCTGCCACCACACAACTACAGACAGCAGAGACTATGAAAACATAACTCTCAATTCCAATAAAGATACGCTGGCATAATAGCAAATAAAATTGATGTTACTTAACTCTGCAGCTTTAATGCTAGACTTACTTAAGAATAATCAAAATTGCTCTGTAAGAAAAGATAGGGGAAAAGACAAGGGGGGAAATGAGGCAGAGACACAGCTGTAAGTAATTCAAGGCGCCATGCCATGGTTCTGCCTTGGCTCTTTGCAGCATGAGCAGAAGCAGGTGAGTCCAACATGGTCTTACCTGCCCTGAACAACCAAGGTACCACCCTGGCTCCACTTCTCTGCGTGAACACCCAACAGCATAGAGTAAACATGACAAGGAAGCCCCACCTGCAGATCTCTACAACCTGCCCAGTGCCTTCTCTCCATCTAGTTAGAGGAGCAGAACAGCCTTTGTGGTTTGGATAAGGGATTAATCTCAGGGCACTGCACGACTCAGCTCCCTGATTTCTAGAAGACAGCACGAGGAAAAGACCTAAATAATTTGACAGAGAATAAAGTTCTGGAGTAAGACCTCTATGGTTAAATACCATGTGCTATGAATCCCCTTGAATGATGCCAAGAATTTTATAATAATTACCAGTACAAAAGAACACCTTTCATACCAAAGCATGTAGACTTTGCCTTGTGCCAAAAATCAAATAAAATCTGAATAAAACTTTCCAAATGTCCTTACTAACTGTTACTACACTTACTTGGTTCTACAGGTCTTAATGTTTCAAAATAATAATGAAAACAGTATTCAGGAACAGTGTGTTAAAACTTGGCAGCAATATGTCAAAGCACAAAGGAAAAGAGATGGTTCACTATTTCTTCTCTATATTACTGAAGCACCAAACCTTATGGCAACCTTCAGAGCTGCCAAAATCACTTAAAGTACTACTGCTACTATTATTGGCACATAGTAGTCCAAGACACTAGCCTTGAGTTTCACATTAAAAAAAAAAAACAAAAACACCTCTATCCCTTTTATCAGTAAAGTCAGAAAATATCATTATTATGAGCATGACTACCAAAAGAGAAAAGCTCTTAACAGAGAAACATAAAAAAATCAAGCAACACTTAACCAAAGGCTAGTAGACTTAGTGAACTATTCTTTTTCTTTACACCTTTTTCATATCAAAATGCCCCTTTTCTTCTAGAAAAGGTATTTATGTAAGAGATTGTTGTTTGTAATTTGCATAAAAGGGTATTATTCAAGTGTTTCAGATACACTTGTTTACCACTAAGCAGAGGAAGAACGTGTTCTGTGGAAGAATTGAATTTTTTTTTAGCAAATCCAGAAGTTCAGGCAGATCAGAAAGGACCCTATAAAAGCTTACATTTCAAATGCAATCCAGAAAGTAAACTGTCAGAACTATAGAAAACCAGCAAGAAATCCATTGGCAAATCAGCTGCATTATTCTCTCCAGTACTGCTGCTCAGAACAAATAGTTCAATGATTACAGTTCAGTCTATATTTAGGACAAAGTAAGCAAAAGGTGTCACGCTAAGAACAAGAAAGGGTGGAAAAAAACCCTGATCACACTTGCTGAGAAGACCTTAAGTACAGTTGATGGAAATAGTTTTTCTTTTCCAGAAGGTATATCCAAGGGGTTTGTAAACTTAAGTGTTCCTTGCTTATTCCTAGGCAGTGAGAAGGAAGAGAAACCAGACAGGGGTCCACTGGGGCAAGACTTCGATGCGTCTGCATGACTAATGAACACAGCGATAAAAATCTGCTCCTGCAAACTTCATAATCTCTTTAACACCTACCTTATCCTCAGTGGAAGAGAGCACATTCCTTCAGGATGCTCTAACGGAAACCTCTGTCAGGAAAAAGCTGGTACATAGCTTTTTCCTGACAGAGGAAACAGAGGATCAGAACAAAGTGTTAATACCTGGTACATCTTTTCCTGGGCATCCATTCCTGCGCTGCCAAGGAAAAGGGAGTTTGCAGGACTTCACAATAATCTCGAAAGCATGTCTTACTCAGACATATTATTCAGAAGTTTGCACTTGCATTATATACACTTGCATTACAATCAGCTTAGTTTCCCAAGCAGAAACAGTTTGGGGTTTTATTTTCTGTTTCTGTCAGTTTCACTGTGTTTGAAAGGTAGTATTTCCTTTCTCACTCATGATGTAATTTTGTGAGAGAGGGACGAGGACAGAGTGTCTTTGGCCATGTCAGCCTTTTACTCCAACAGCCAGCACACCTCAGAAGTGCAAGATGCTAAATCTTCTTGAGGAGACTCAGTTCATCAGGCAAAACAAACTGAAATACAAACAAAGCCAAGCTTACAGCTTCAGCCACTGCTCGTATTTGTGAACTCCCCAGCAGCTCTCCCCTCACTAGTACCACTTCAAGGGCACAAGCCTCAAATTATAGAAGCTGGTGTCATAAAGAGGGTACACATCTGTCCTCCAGAGACAACACACACAAAATTTTAAATCCAAATTATTACTGGGCTGGCAAAATTAAACCCGAAGTTACTACAGCTCAAATAAATGCATAGAAAAGAAATGATATTTCAAAACACTGCAGAAAATGTTACTTTCAGATTCATCTGGCCCTTCTCTATCCACAAGCAGTTTGGTCTGGTCCAAAATCTGGGTCTAAAAGCAGCCATTGCCCACCTTCAAAAGCCACAAGGGAAGGCTGGCTCCAGGGCTAAGTGGAAGAAATTAGTAAAATTTCATGCTTTCAGCTAATCAACACAGAAAACAGCTCTGTTTCATCAAAATTTCAATGTTTCACTTAGCCACATCAAGCTAGATTCCCTGAGATGTGATTAAATTTTCCACTAAGAGACACTAGAAAAGACAGTCATGTTACAGTTCAAAAAATCAGTCTTTCACACAAGAGATTTAGTACGCTTACTAGTAATTTTTTAAAAAATCATGTTTTCCATCCAAATTGATAAGTTTCATAGATCACTCTATCTGTATTCAAATTTTGTTGATACTCTTGTTGCTGGAATTTCCCTGCTAGTGGCCAAATAACTCAAAATTTATCCTTCATTACAGTTGACAAAAAACTAGAGGAATTCCACTACAACACAAACAAATCCTTCAATAAAGATGACGAAGAACTCTGCTGGTTCTGGTTTAAACCCTAAAAACAAGGAGAGAAAGTAACCATGCCTCGAGTCTCCAAGATGATTAAGTTTGAATAAATCAATGAATTTAGTTCCATCCCAGTTTCACAACTTCATGTTGTGAAATAATTGTGAACCTAATAATTTGAGTCTACTGTAATTGTTAAACTTTCTCCTACTCCAATAAAGGAAAAGCAAACATATATTTCACGTACACATTCCACCTTTGGTCTCTGATATAAAACACACCTTGTTTACCTGTATCTTCTTTTAAAGGCAAGGCACTGCATGTTAGCACCAGCAAGAATGTAAATCTCCAAACAATAAGGTATGGTGATACATAACATTTAATACACAGCTGACTAAACACCACTAAGTGTTTACTTCAAAGCCATTGTCACCTCTGCCCACACCAAGAATAGCAAATACAGCATGATCACAGTGCTGTGACAACAAGTGCCCCACAAAAGTCTGTCCATGGAACTCATGGCATTATAATGGATCAGTGAAGCCTGGTATGCACCTGGCTATAAAAGCAGTTGCTTTTGCAGAAGTTGTACTGTGTGCATTTATGTGTGGAAATATCAGCATGTGAACACGTGTAGATGCCTATCTGCCCACTCTGCACCAAGATTAAGTATTCAAAAAGTCTGATTTTAATAATCACTGAACATTTAAAAATAGGTTTTAAAGGACTTTACATTGTGTGGGTATCAGGAGAAACTTCCTATTTCCCAATTTCAGCGCCAGTTGGATCTTCAAAAGAGCCTAAGGGTCTAATGTGCACGGTAGAGATAGAGGAGCTGGCTCAAAGTGAATCCATTGAAGGTGCAAGACTCAATATGTGCTTCTCAGCAGGGTAAATCATCATGTCTGGGTGCTCCATGTCGAGCCTGATGAACTGGCCCTTGCCACTAACCACAACAAGCTTCTCTAAAGTTGAGCACAAACTCACTGGGAGCAGAATCAGGTCAATGAACCAGGTCAGTTCAGCTGCTGAATACTCAGACATCCACAAACTTCTTTTGCTGTTGCTTTACTTCAAGCAGAATTGCTACTCAGCAAACCACAAAATCATTTCAGCTAGGAATGAGAACTTAGCATTATGGAGATCAGCCTTGTATTTCAGTTTGCTTTAAATATAAAAATGGCTTCAGCTATCTCAAAACCTGATCATTAGCAGGGCTTCTCTTGGACCCTATTTGCTCAGATCACACACAGAACTTTCCACCACTTCAGAGTTAAAGGAATCAATTTGCTGGCACTACTCAGCAACTAGAGTGCCTCCACTGTTATGGCATGGTTTTAGCTCCCAGGTACTGAAAGAAAGCAGATTGAATCAACTACTGTATACAGACATGTTTTTCCTGAGAAAAATCTGGACCACTGCCAAATGCAAAGTCACATCTTCATGAGTAAAGCATGAGGGGCAGAGCTATGGCAGGGCAACCTTATCAGAGACAGCCATGAATTCAAAGATTGTGGTTACTGTGATAATCACTGCCGTGATTGTGGTTAACAACCCAAACAAGAGGAGCATCTGCAGGTGCTGCAACCAAAGCCATTCTAGCTTACACATATAGTGAGGTAATTCTTGTACTTCACACAATGTTAGTTAGATCCTTACTGAAATTAAGAGGTCAGTACTAGTATCAATTTTAAAATGTGAACCTGACTGTTTGGAAACAGTTCAGAGAACAGCTAAATAGTATTAGTCAAGGCTTGGAAATGTGCCTCAGAATAAAAAGCTTAAGCACTTAATCTATTTATTTTATCAAAGAGAAGGTTAAGATGTGACCTGATTATGGTTTATAAGTAGCTACACATGAACAGACTCCTCAGATTAGACAGCCATTTACTCCAGCAGAGAAATGCATGGCTAGAATCAAGAACTAGGAAAGGGGTGAGAGTATAAATGTTTAAGCGAGATGAATTAACCATTATGGGTAAGACTTTTTTTTTTTTTTTTTTTGTACACTGGTGCACTAACCATCAAGCCTTGTCTAAATATGTATTTACTAGATGAAATTATATGGCTGGTTATCAGAAGAAAAGAACTGTCCTTACCACCTGAGGACTTGCACAGCCTTGACATTATAGGGACACTTTCACTTCAGGCTGCAAATCGACCAACACAAAGTAGTGGGCAATCACATACCAGTAAGGAGATGCCAAAAAAGGAAGGAAACTCTATTATAATCTCATCTATATTTTGTCTAAAATCAATTTCACTTTTAAGTACTGACACACAAATGTAAGCAGGCAAACCTGTCTGTTCATGCATACACACACAAAACCTCAGCAGTCTTAAAACAGTTTTTCAAAGTTTACAAACTCTGCTCACTATAAAACTCTGGCTTAAAGAACAATGTAACTAAGATATAAAATGTGAGCAGTAAGATCCCTAACATTAAACAGTTCTGGCACCTTTTCTTTCCCTTTGCTGAATTAGTTTAACACAATGATCACAGGGTAACAAAGCTGTGTGACGTTTCAGGGTGCTGCATGATAAGAGTTTCTTTGTATACCTTTATTAGCATAGCAGCAAGAAAAACTATTTCACTCTAAAATTCTTCTGCATCACTAAGATCTGCTTTGACAAATAGCTTTGTCTTCCTTTGAACTCTCAATCCCTACTCAGAACAACTGCCAAAGAGGATATCAGAAGACAAAAAATAGAATAACGTATTTTAAAAACAAAGCCAATATAATCGCTTTTGATCTGATTCCTATAGAAGAAAGCAGTTGAGATGTCCTGAATCGTGATATTCTGCATGGCCCTGTTTGGCTCTTTGGAATACATGCTTTTTATTACATTGTTATTATTAATAGTAATAATAGTAATTATTAATAGTAATAATAACAATAATCGAGGACACTGTCAAAATGATGATGATATTTTAATGTATTTTAACACTATTTAAACTAATATTCTTAATCACTTTTGATAAAATATTATTTTTGTACTTTTGTATGGTGGTCAGTATTTCCTTTACTTTTATTTTCAAACAATGAGAATTCAACAGAGCATTACATTGCAACTGAGAATTTAAAGGTGAGTTTTCCTGAGAACTCTGTTGAACCTGAAAGTGAGGAAGAGAGTCAGATGGCAGGCTTAAGAGACAAAAGAAATGATGGAATAGAAATGTGCTCTTCAACAATTCAATCCAAGGAATAACTACAACACAATGTACACCCCTTCAAGCGCAAGAAGTTAAAAAAATATCAGGAAAGCACAGGAGAAATAACATTATATTGTGTCTTTAAGTTTATAGAGGGAATACATGGTTGAGTTGGGACCTTCGGGACTGAGAAGAGTCAAAGGACTACCCTACTGTAAGGTATTTACTCCTTAACTAATTATGGTTCATGAGAGAAGTATAACGAGGAGGAGGATTTTGATGTTCATGAGGAACTGGGCAATGCTGGTGACACAAAGGCCAGCAGAAGCAGATGAAAATTCACATATTGATAACAAGGAGGCATTCTACATCTGTATTTTTGTGGTGGAATGTGCCTGTAATTAAACCCTTCCACTGGGTATATAACATGTTGGGTTTGGGCTTTGAGCTTGGCTGCTGCATCTCCTTCAGTTTCATGACTGTCTTTTCTTGCCACATGCCTCCAGGAAATATGAATAAATATGGAAATATGGATAAGCCTGTTCCCAAGAGGATTTACAATTTTTGCAGTTCTCCATGCTCTTCTACATAGATATATGTAGAAGAGATATATCTACATAGATATATGTACTCTTTTACATAGATATATAATAATCTCCCCAAAAGGTAGAGAGGAGGTGGTTCAGTGAGATTTTCCTGGATGAAAATACTTTTTCTTCTGTCTACCAAGCTATCTGACTAAGCCATGCAAATTTTTAGGACTTAAGACAGAAAACCTGAGTGTTATTTTTTTTTGAATGTGGTTAGTATATATTTTCATTTAATAGATACATTCAGAGTTTAAGAGCCAAAAGTAGACAGACTAATCTTTAGCAACTCCATTATTAAAAACCTTCTTTTTCCACAATTTATGGGTGTATTCATGTCTTATTACTGGACAAAATAAAATCAATAAATATGCATGACAAAAGGAAAGGGGAATTTACTCTCAGTGACACAGCAAATAAAAATAAGACAGGCAACGAAAAACAGTGAAATAAGTAATACAAGAAATACACTACCCAGATTAGGAGGCACAAAATGTGTTACCTTTCGTCTGCACCTCCCCTCCCTGCCAGAAGCTTATGTGGCATGTTGTAAATGGTAGGGTTTTATGAAGGATGATACAGCATCATTAAAGCTGTATTAAAAAAATATCCTCTTGGCTCCAAAACTGTGGTGTGCTTCACTCAATAAATTACAAGTGACAGCTCTTTCACTTTACCAAGAAGCCTGTTGTGTGAGACATTGTGCTGTTGCCTCACTGCCCCTGTGAAATTCCATTTACAATGTTTGCAGTGCTTCTGCTTTTGGAGTTGCAGTGGGATTACTGACAGAAGAATGAAACATCTTCATTTATAACAGTCACGGGACAAAGATATATAAATGAATCCAGGGTACTAATTTTTTTAGCCTCTCAAAGATACCATCATGACAGCTGATCATTTGCTTACTCTGTTTTGCATTCAGAGCTCAGAACTGTGCAAAAGAGACACGAAATCTTAAACCAGGATGACAATTAACTAACTGCTTCACCTTTGTTTCAGCAGAAACATGAAATATTCCACCTTCCTAATTACTTCTGAAGAGAAACCAAGCAGCAAAGTTACATGTGGCGTGTAGTTACATGTAGTGACTCTTAAATAGAGGATTAAAATATCATTTTTCTATTGTTCCTATTATGCTGTCAAGATATATTATAATCACGTCTTGGGTTACAATGGAAAACAAACAGCACAGTAAAAATAGTTATGCATACTGTGTTTCTGAAGTGCTAAAGCTAGAGAGTTATTTCGCATTACTCATCTTTGGACAACTTTGGCATGAACTTCCTCTGTAGGGCCCTACGTTTTACTAGAAGACCTTTCCCTGACAGGCATGAAAAGATGACAATTGAAATAGAGAGACACCACTTCCCTTAAAAGCACTAAGCTCCAATGTTTAAGCCTCTTTTTTTATACTCTTAGTTTTCTGTGATAAACGTCATTAGCCCTTGTTCTTCTATTCACATCTACAAAAAAAGGCACCTGGTACATAATACATTTTTCTTCTAAAACTAAGAAATATTATTTTTTGTTTTAATAAGCTTCATCTTCTTCCTTTAGCAGAAGTCACAAGGATATCTGAGAGCACAGAAAGATATTTCAGTATGTTTACTGATTGTATGGTGTTCTGCACACCATCCAAGATATCTAAACTCATAATGCTTAGAAACCCACCCAACCCACACATGCATACCCCTGTTATTTTTAGGCTGCTTTCTGTTGAAACAGAAACCATCATATCAATTAAAAAAAAAATATTTAGAAAAGCTGTATCACCAGAAGTTGATCCAGTAATGTCTGAGATGGAGGAACTGGGCAGTACTTCTATGTTCTGTCCTTAGTGGCATTCATTAATCATGACTATGCTCCACACAGGACATATGCCTACTCAAGGCCGTACCAAGATTTGGTAGTGAGAACTGCCAAGATAAATTCAATTGGCAACTCTCCACATAATGTCTCTCAAGTATCTTATGTATGTTCAAACAAGGTCTACTTATAAGCTCATCCTTACTTTTATCTGCATCTGTCTCAAACTTTGTAAGACCTTAACAGGAGTCTTCTAAGAAAGACTCTAATATCTAAGACATTTTTATCCTCTACTTCCTGGGACCAAAAAAAAAATACAAAACCCAAACAATGGCCTATTTGTGAAGGGCCCTGCTGCAGGGATGCTGGTGTCCTTTTATCTTTGATACTCCATGATCTATGACACTCCCTGCCTATCTCCATCTAGCAAGTGCCAAAAGGGGAGAATAAAACTGGCTGCTTTGACCTCCACACGCTTGTAACACTTTGCAACATTCAGTGTGGCTGAATCTTGTGCTCCAGGGCTTCAGCCAGATGTTGTCGAGGTCAATTCCCTCTGCTTGGGCACGCCTTCCCAAGGACCATCAGAGACCAGCCACAGGTTCAAAGCAGACAGAAGATGAAGTGTCCCACTGTTCAAAAACTGCAGCAGGAATCTGCCTTTGAGATACCTATGTGACCAGCTCACATGTTCATGGCAGTACTGATTATCAGACCATTCCAGTATGAAAAGACTCCCCCTGTTTGACATGAGCAAGGGTCTTTGGTTTATTTCTGTATTCTCTCTGCCAGAACAGAGGCTTTCCTTGGAAGCGCTGGGATATATTCTATTCAACCTGAACAATACAGAAAGTGCAAATATTTACCAATGCATTTGTTGCTCTTGCTTACTGCCACAGCGTGCAGTTTCCAATTATTTTCATTATGGCCTCTGGTACTGCCTGTCATATAGAGGAAGAGGTCAGCATAGGTTATCTAGAAGCCTCTTCATGGCCTGACTGTGAAACTTTGATGTTAACTACCATATTTTTAAGGGGTTAATTCCAAATAATATTTTTGTCCACAACAGCAGAAAATGAAATAATTTACTGCTATAAGCTGCTCTTGTTTCCTTGTTAGTGTGCACATAGAAGAATGTACATATGAATTTGTATATATTGATCCACAATTGTATGATCACATGAATTAACACGGAAGTGTAACTAAACAGCATACACAACAAACTTCTTTAATTAATTGGTTTTCCTGTTCCTCAAGCAGCTTAAACAAAAAAAACAACCCATGGAGTAAATTGCCTTTGGGTTTGCTCTCAAACAGCTCTCTGTGCTGGACAGGAGGGTAAGACTATGAATCATCCTCTGGTCATCTACTCAGACAGAAACAATAATAGACAGTCTGAGAACTGCATCCAGCATCCTTGCTGGAGTTCAGGAATTGTGTTCCTATCATATGCCTGTGTTTAAAGAGGTTTTTAAAAATGGCAGTAAGTGCACTTGCTTTAGGCTAAATTTGGGGTTGAAAGGAACCAATTCAGAAGGAAACATGCTGAACAAATTAACTCCCTTCCAGTATTCTACTTAACCATTTTAATTAATGTGAACATTGAAAAGTGAAAAGTCAGCTAGTTAGGATTGTTTATTCTGAGCTTGCAACTTAACAAGAGGGTCAATTACAGAACCATAAGCAAGAAAATATGTGCATGCGTGAAATGGCTCTTGATAGCATAAAATTATTTAGTGATCCACTAAAAGCATCATCACTAAATACTTTCTGCCTTTAGATTTTGAACAGAACTCAGTAATGAATTTGTCTACAACATTTCCTTGCTCAGGAGGTACAAATCTTGAAATTTTTACCAAGCAGGTATGCAGCCTGCTCCACAGAACAAGAAATAGACAAGATTGCAAAGATAAAAAATGAAATGAATCATTTGCATTAAGAAAGCACAAAAGAGGAAGAATGAAAGCATGCCACGGAACACAATCCCAACCCAGTGTCTGTGGACCCATAAACTGGATTTTCACTGTTACTTAAACAGAGAAATATCCACAAACCTATTACTACTCGCATATTTAAAAAAAATAACAACTCTCACTTTATTATCTCAGAGAATGAAGTTTTCACACCTCCCTTTTTGTTATTTGCAGACTTTTTTCTTTGTGTTAACGAAAATATGTAACACCAAACAGTTCAAGTTCCAAACCTTGATGTGCAAAGTAAAATTCATATATTCATGGCAATTTAACTTATGTATTTCCAGGATCTGACCCTTCGCAGTGACCTTGACATCAGTCAACTATAGCACTTAAGAAATTGTAAACAAAATAAGAATTAGAATTATGGAAAGTTACCTATACAATTAATATATTCAAGTTACTGAGATTAATGTTCACATCATGTCCTCCTGCTGTTGCATACAACACTGAATTCTCTATGACATCTTGAGAAATATATGGAAAGTCACTTTGCTAAATATTACATAACAAGAAAATCCTTTTAGCTCTTGTTTGCAATCTACACTTCACTTAGACATCTTAAAATCACAAAAGCCATCCACAGAGAGGGATTTAAAAATCATTACTTTAGAATACTTGTTTAATAGAAAGTGATGGCTTAAATGCTACAATATGTTCCTTGAATATCTTCACATTAAATGGGAATTGAACAAAAAGCTGCCTGGTCCTCTTCAAGGGCAAGTCCCACAAAGCTCCTCATTATCGTAATTTCCAATTTGGAAGCCAAACTAAATAACAAGAAGTAATTTGCCAATTAGAACTTCCTGCTCTTTTTCCCTTTATTCCTTAAACACCATTCAGGGGCTGAACCAGTCAAACACTTTTAGCTTCAAAACTGCAAGTGAAAGAATTTAATTTGTGTCTCTCCACGGTGAACCTGTCAAGAGGCAGCAGTGATGCATACCATGGCCCGACACAACTGTTGCCCTTAAATACACAGAGAGTTCTCCATGTACTTGCTCTGCCTCAGGTTTCCTTTAATCATTTCCTTCATTTTGCTTCCCTTAAAAATATATGCATGCTTTTCCAAACTTTAAGATTTCTCATCAATGATTTCTGACACATGGAACAGTCTCACAGAAAAAAATCATCTCTTGTGTTCGAGGAGCTTTTAACAAGTAAGAGGCTCATAATGACAAAACCAACACAAAAGAGGGCTCAAAAGAAACAAGGTTCCATTCAGCCAGTGAAAGCCACAGAGAACAGATCATCACTCCAGAGAGATTTACAGCTTCAAAAACAAGACCATGTGTGAACTGTGCTATATGCTGTCCTGAGAATCAGAACGCTGACCAAAAATAATGAAAACTGGTTTACTTTTCAGAAGTTCATTTGAAATGTGCACATGCAAGGCCGAGCACAGATACACAGATGAACAGGAATGTGTAAGAGAGATGCTCATCTCATGGACTATTTAAAAACTATCAAAAAAGGGTAAAAGGGTCTTTTCTTAGGTAACAAGGTAGTGTATTGTTCTGAAAGTCTGCCATGTATACTGTTTTTAAGAAGATATGTAAGTACTATAAAAAGGAACAGTAAAGCTAGAGTTAAGATGTCGCTGCAGTTTTTATATACCTATGGTAAAATAAATGCTAGATACTGAAAAAATATTATATTTTAGAATATTTTTGTCTCTATGCATATACTTCTAACAAAAGCCAGCACAATTATTTGCTTAAAGAAGGATATTTAGTTTTTTTCCTTTTATGTATTTACAGAACATTTTCCTGCCACCTTTCAGATCAGCAGCTTGATCTAAAGAGAGTCTGGTACTTCCTGCAACAGTTCATTATGTGAGAATAATGAAGAGAAGGATCTAATAGCATACAGATCAAACTGCCTTTTGAGGTATCAGGGCCCTGAGGTCAGAACATCACATTGCCACAATATATCCCAGGAGAAAGAAAAAGTGTGTTATTTGGAAAGACATAAAAATTTAGAACGCTGTACATTTGTGATTTTTAACAGAACTGTAAGCCCTTAAATCTCTTCTGCAACTGCCATGTCCATTATATCGACTGTTTAAACAGCTTCTTCTTTTGCTCAGCCATTTCTGGCTAAACTCTCTGTTTTTCAGGGAAAAACTTCAAAATCAATCTCTTAAAAAACCCACAAGGATACACTTCTCTCACACATACTGTGTGAATAACACAGGACAGACTGCCCTGAACAGGTCTCTTTTTGGCCTTTGTGCTGCTGTCTGTGCAACTGGTTTTGTGGCATAAAGGGAAGAGAAGCTTTGAGGAAGGCTGCAATAGAGGGAAATTCTGTCTAACCCAGTCTAACTTACACTGTACAGCTTGAGTAGCCGAACTGGGTTTGAGAGAGATAGTAAGAAAAGGTTATTTTTGGTGGCAGATGATGCAGAAAAAGGAGCACCAGCACACACACCTAAGTGGTATGTCTCCTGCTCACCTCCGTGTGCCATTAAACTTCACACAGCTAAGTTGGCGTGGACTTCAAGTCAAAAAAAAGGTACCTGAAACAGCACCAGGCCTTGATCATGTCCCCACTAATGTCTTCTCCAGCATGGGAACCTGCAGTTTTCTAGGTACGTGTAGCTTGTATGACCAAAGAGATCTTCTGATTCATAACACAGAGCACAAAATTCAGCACTCTTGCTGCATAGTCCAGTCATAACATTCCTTCCCTTATTAAACCTCACAGCGGCATGTGGATAACAAACCACTGCCTAGCAATCATACCTAACACATAAGGCTGTACTATATATAAAGAAATGTACTCTGAGACAGAAGACTAAGGGTTTGCACTACAACACTTAAATTGCATCTCTTTCAGTCAAATTCTACGTTCAGCCTCTGGGCAAGAGATACAACCAGAAAAGGAAGAAAAAAGGGGGGAAAAAAAAAGGCAAAGCATGACCAAGAACATTTAACTGGTCTATGAGATGATAAAAATGCCATTAAATCACCTCCACTTAAATATATATTATACCAGAATATAAGCCTCATTTACAGATGAATTCTGACGGGAAAGATGAAATATAATCTCTGGTCATCTCAAACTAGAGCCTAATACAAAAAGGTGGGAAAAACAAAGGTTCATTCATAGACCATCATGATAATATAACTATATACCTCAAGATCAGCCTTGCTGCAAATACTTTGAAAATCGGCTCACCCCAGTGCAGTTCTAAAAATAAAATAAAAAAAATGTTCAGGCTTCTTGAATTTCAAAAGTCTTTGGCAGTTCTCCTCAACTCAGTTAATCAAGTAATGCCTCCTAAGGGTTCTTCTGAGACATCTAAAAATCCCATTTTCAGTGTACTCAAGGAATTATGACCCAGTCCTTATGCGTGGGGTAGGACCCAGGAGTGAATCTATGAAACAGCACTTTGTTTGGCAAAAAGATAAATATATCTACTTGAAGAAACATCTTTGCAACTTCCTAATTTATTTTAACAACATGCATCACAAATAGTTCAGTTCAAAAAGAGAATGAGCAGGGGAATTGTAATTACATGCTAAAAAAGGAAATAACTTCTCTAGGTCTACTCTGAACCTCCAAGGAACAACCTTCACAGCATGCTGAAGTCACAGAAAAATATATAAATCCTCATATTAATATTCACTAGAAACCATATACCATTATGCAGTATATATTACACCCAGGTATTTCAAAGTACATTATCAGCTTAGGCAATATCCCAGTTCCATATGGCATGAGCATTACTACACTGATTTTCAGCACAGGTAAAAGGAAAACAAAACTGGGGGTTTTTTTTGTTGTTTCTTAACTAAAGAAAAGTAATTCACTATGGTCTCACATTCTGCAAACAAGGGTTTACCAAAGAGCACGTGGAGGACAGCAGTGGGCAAACTCTCTTGAACCAAATGAGTAGATTTGGAAAGGCCAAAAAAAAAGAACACAGTAATGGCTATTTTCTATGCCACACATCACACAGCTTCTAAACAGGTATAATCAGTTCACATTTAAATTACTTCATTGTCACATAATCCAGCATCATTCAAAATACTTTGTCATTTTCCTATCAGACAGCTATGAATTAATAGGACAACACCCAAAGCTGTTCATAGAAACTTAGTCATCAATTAACTGAGGTTTTAAATTAAATTCTGTCAGACTGTGAAATCTTTCTACCTAGAAGTTCAGGGCTGGTTTTATAAAAGCAAGCATTTTAATCTTTCATTCCTACAACATGCTTCATATGGCCAACCTTGACTTAGACATAAAATGTCTGAATCTCTGAAGCCCAACCCAGGACTCCTCCAGCTCCTTCTACCATATTGCAAGATGGTAGAATATTCAAGGCAAAACAAGAATAGACAAGAATATTCAAGGCACTTTTTCTGACTCATGCCTGCAGTTCATTTGGCTGATGTAAACACACAGTGATAACCTGGGTCCACGAGAGGGCTGTAAGAGCAATTGGGAACACATTCAAAACGCCCCAGCAATGAAGTGATAAAATTAAACAAACATTAGAACACCATGCTATCAGATGTGAACTGGTTCACACCATCAAGGACCAAGGCCATGTATTCTCTGAGTCTGTCCTAAACCACAAGACAGACTGTCCCCCATCCCATGCTTGGGCACAGTGGAGGAATCTGAGGAAGAATGCACTGCGTCCCTTTGCCAAAACCTCACAGAAACATCTCTTTGGGTGGTCCATATGCACTGGTCTTCATTTCTAGGGATGGTGTGCACCAGAGAAGTACACAAGAGGAAACAGGTAGCTTGCTACAAAATGGCCTTTCACGGCTACCCTGCATTCCTGGTACCAAACTTATTCCTGTGGTGTATTAAATGGGGAAAATTGCTCACAAACAGAAGCACCTCTCACACAAGTTCAGCCTTATAGATTTTTACACATAATATATAACTAACTGCAACATATTTTATTGAGTCAATTACAAACCTTCTCTACAAAATTCATAATATGGTGTGTAAATACTATATACACTTAGCAATACATTTACACATAGACCAATATTCACTCTTTTCTGTCCCTTACTGTGTCAAATGGTTTGGTGGTCCAATTCCTCAGGAACATCTGTTGGCCACACAAAACCACCATCACAATTGGGAGTTTATTGGCAGCCTGAGCAGGGAGGCCAATGACTAGCATGAGGAATGCATTGCCCTGAGAATCCTGGAAAAGTGTCAATCTGCAATGCAGCTGAGGCAGACTGGCAGAAGCTGCCTGCACTAAACCTGTCCTGACAATGAACATTCAGTAAGCAGTCAGCTCCTATTCAGTACAAGTGATCAAAAAAGATTATGAATACAGCTTTGCTCAAGGAACCACACAAGCAGAAGGCAAACAACTCTTGACTTCAGCACAGGCGTCCAAGTCCTCTCACATCTCTTCTTAATTCAGTTTCAGTAAAGCCAAATACAGGGTTGTATGAACAGCTAGAGGGAAATGTTCTCAGAGGGCACCCACCTTAGTAATAGTCACATCTGCTCAGAAAACCCACAGCCTGTTAACTTTCACTGTCTGGACCATTTTGGACAGCAAACCTAGAACTGCCACTGGCTCCTGATGCTGTGTGCAGCTCCCACATCCTCATTAATTCACTTTTTTAAATACAAAGGCAGTGACAAGCTGATGGATGGGGTCTTCAGGATCTTTATTTTAGGAGCCATGGAAAGAGATGATGTTTTGCTGTGGCTGCAAGCATCCTAATATAAATATTGCCAGGTAAAGTACTGGAGGATCAAGGCCAGATTCTGCTGGTGGTTAACACCATATCTGGAAAACAGTTTTAACTCAGAACTAAGTCATATTCAGCCCACATTTGTTAAGCAATTAAGTTATTCAGCATTTAATTAGAAAATATTTATAGGGTAAGCTACTTTTTTCCATGTATGATGCTTGTCTCCACTTAGCATTTAGAGATAATGGTCCATGCTTTGAAGCATGTTTGTTTCATAATACATAAGAAGTTCAGCATAAAGCATAATTACCATATATGTAAAATGTCTGCAGAATGATTACTTGCAATTAATAAATCATTTTAATAATGAACTTAGGGGAAAAATTCATTAGCCTCAATGTTTATTTTGTTAATATCCTAGAGATGATGTTCCACTGGGATAAAAGTTAAATTAGTTAGGACTCCTTGAACTTCACACTTCACATTATGCACTTAAGAGCAGAACAAAGAATTCCACCACCTTCAGTAATACAAGAATAATGTAACAAATACATAGGACAGCAGATCAAATACCATTCTGAAATAATGTTTCTTTTAAAATATTGAAACTACTAGTTTTAATAGTTAAACTCTGTAATTTAGTGAATCATTTAATTCTGAAATAAAGTATTCCCATCTCCTGTGTACCTCCCAGTATTTTAATAACAGAGATGCTAGAACTGAAACATTTAATCACAATAAAGAAACTAAATTACATGACTGCTTCAAAACTAAATACAAATAAAACTGAGTCAATTGCACCTGCTGCATCACCTGAAATATTATTTTAATGCCCTAATACAAATAAATATATTCATCTAGGTACTTAGGAACAGCTTCTTTCTGCTGAATCTATGCACTGAGAATGATGGTGCCTCAGTATTTATGCCCATCCGGCTTACAAAAAATGAAAGGTCACCCAGAAAAATAAAGCATCCACCAAGGGTTTTTTTAAGCAGAAATACTTGTATTTTAAAAAATAATCAACACACCTCATTACAGACTGAAAATTGACTAATTGCCATTTCCGCTAGAGCAAAATGAGAACAAGCTTGAACTAATTTTTCAGCAGTTTGGTGGTGGTACCACTGGATGTGACACTCTGCCACGTACAGACCTCAACTCAAGAGCCTGTAGCCTGCACCAGCTACTTCCACCATGGAAAGGCAGGATGCAAGCTTGGCTACCCACCCTCCACTGCAAGCTCATCCAGTCACCCTCTGCCAACACAAGGAACTGCCTCTCTGGGGTTCTTCTCTAACACCTATCACTAAGGACTGAATCCACAAAGACCACTGGATACAGATGAGCAAGGAAAAAGGCAGAGAATGGATTTTCATTATCCATGAAAATGGAAAAGGCCTAGTAGCACTTGCATCAATTTGAACAAGACTGGACAGCACATAGGTAGAGAAACATCCCACCTGAGAAAGGCAGCACACAGGATGAACTTGCTTTTACAGTCTTTTTTCCTACCACTCCCAAACAGTAACTAATATACTATGACAGCATTTAATAAAACCTAAGTCCACAATTTGTTTTGATGATGCTACCACAGGCAACAGGCTTGGAAATTCACAACAGAAAGCAGTAATAGCTGTAAAATTAAAATCTACACTAGGAAAAAATAAAAGAACCTTGAAGCAATTTCTTAAATTGTTCTGAGTCAACTGGCCTGGTGTGGACTTTTGGCTTGTTTCAAACTGAAAGCACTGAGGCATTCTACAGAAAAGGCAAGGTTGCCTGAACAGTTTGTCTGACCTCCACATCTAACCCTTAGCCTACCAAGAGCAGCACATTCCAAACTCCCATTTCTCACTTATTTTAACCACCATAAATTACTTTTCATGCTATAAAACAACAGGTTATAATCCAGTAAAAATTTTAGAACTCCAGAAAGTTTATTCAGGCTTAGGTATCAATTTTAAACATCCTACCACCCCACCAAATTTGGTTATTATAAGAGTTGGTTTCAACAGCTGTAATTCATAAGTGAAGTGCCCTTACTACAGAGAAATGTGAAGCAGCATTTGGTAGCAAAGTTTGACCCTACATAAATAGAACTGTAAGGACTAACAGAATATGTCTAAACAAAGCATTCCATTGACCCTGCCTGCTCTTTTTGAAACAGCTAGTTCATGCTGTTACTCTACTTTCATTAATGTATTTTCAAACTAATGCTGAAGTACAAAAACACTATACACATACAAATTCCAGATTTAAGTTCTACTCTTAGTTTTCCCTTTCCATTCCCAGAGAAACTCCACTGGTTTTTGAATAAATGATCCTAGAACTGCATAATAATTAAAATGCTAACTCCAGATCTGTTCAGCTGAGATACATTAGTCTTATTTTACAGAATGCTATTGCTTTTGAATGCATTCATGCTACTCTGAAGCAATTGTGCTTAGAATGTCAGTATAGTAGGAAAATAGGTAAAATAAGAAAAAAGTCCAAGTATTCTTCTATATGAGGTTAAAAGAAACCATTTACAAACTTCAGGGAGCTGTCCCACTTCCCACCCCTTCCATTCTCTATTAGTTTCTCTCATACAAAGACACACCCATATTCACCCCCAAAAATTTTATTTAAAAGGCCCTATATTTATATGATCTCATCAAACGGACAAAATCCCTTACATTTAAGGTAAGAAAACAGTCCATGGGAAAGTAAACACAAACTTGTCTAGCAGATGCACTTTCAGAGTAAGAAATTTTTTAAGGGTTGTATTTCAAAAGGTGCTTTTCCAATTGTCTGCCTGAAGAGGCAGAACTGTGCCAGTCCTGTCAATTTTCACTGTCACAGCTCAGAGTGTGCAATTTCTAATTTGACCCTTCTGCAAAAAAAAGTACAATTAGAAACACATAAAAGGAAGGATTTAAACATCTCCGTTCAGCACACTGGCTAAGCTGATGTGTAGGTGTCAAGTGAAACAAAAAGATAAAGGAAGTTTCTAAAGGGGTTTGTGCGCTCCAGATAAAAGCAAAGACCTTTTAAGACCCAGCTTTTGAAGTGGGCTTCCCAGGACTCAAACATGGACAAGACTAAAACATATCTTCATTGCCTCTGACCTGTACGTATTTAAAGATTAAGTAACTGAGGAACAATGCAGTTAGGCATCTTCGTGCATCTGTGATCTATCTCCAAGCACCTTGAAGTTGTACTTTTTATCACATTCATATTCTAATGTGAAGTATTACAGCACCACAGACAGCTTTAGACATAAGCATTGGTTCAACTCAGCTTTCTGAAACAGCATCTTGCCAGCAATGCCACACCAATAATCAAATCATACAGATGCACAAAGTTGGCCTACAAAAGACAAGACAGGATTTTGCAAAGTATCCAAATGACTGTGAACTGTAGACTCCAGACTGTAAACAGATAAAAGAGAAAAAGAAGTGTATAAAATTTCAGTTATACACCTTTATATCTGAGCCATGACAGACAAGGAAAAACTGTTTTAATGAGAGAAGTTTGACATGACATTACCAGAAAATCAGATGGACACTGCTCTTGAAGCAAGAACTGATACACACTGTGCATACACACAGTAAGAAATATCTTAAAGAAGTTAAAATCATTATTCTTAATCCTAATTTTCCCTTCCTCAAAATATTTTCAGTTTCTGGTTTTGAATTATTTCCAGTAATATTATTACTATTAATGTGATTACCAGATGAAAGAACTGTACAGAGAGATGTCATCTTTCAAAAACCCACACAGATTACTTGATGCAGTTCAGCAGTCAAAAAACGTCTTCATGACCTTCCAGCCAAACCCCCACTTCAAGCATTCATTTATGTTTGCCGCAGGGATTTAAGTACAGCTTTGTTTAGAAAATCCTCTTTGTCAAAGGCTAACACTGATAAATCCAACATCAAAAATTCCTAGTTTTTCAGATGCAACCAACACCAAAAAGTCTGTGAAAACTACATAGTCACACAGAACGAACATTTTATTAGTTAGGTCACCAATATGAGAAAAGAAATTAAATTTCAATGGCATCCTGGGGTGAAGTAAAAGTTAGCCACCCACCCAGGTTCTCCCCATTCTCACTAAAACACATGGATTTGTAGACAGTGCATTAAAAAGCAATTTCATCAGATGCCAAGAGCTGTGATGATAACCATTGTCTCTTTTGTCCCTCCACACTGTCATTTTTCACCCATATAATACTCAATGTATGGTAGTAGTGTGTACTAACCAATTGCACAAGGAATTGTGAGGCATTGTTTTCATTTTGGGTAATGAAAACACACATTTCCCTAGCACCTTTAAAAGAACATGGAATAATTTTCAAAGTTTTTAATGTAAACTTTTATCTTTTTTCAAAATACTAAAATGAAAGAATCTTAATAGTACCCTTTTCTGCTGAATGCATTTTGACAATAAGACCTATCTTTATTTCAATAATTGTACAGGATGCCCTTGCTACCAGTGGTTATGCATTAAACACTTGCTACAGTAGATTTATGGCAGGGTAATCCTCTAATGATCCCAATGGAGAACAGTCCATGTGATTAATACAGATTGAGGTACAGTACCAAGTAAGACAATCTATATGAATGCTGAGTTCACAAAAAAGTGACAATGTGCCCAATACATAAAAGGGACAAATAAGTGTCAATCCCCTTTCCTACCTTCACTAAGATGATGCATAAATGAAAGGACTGTTGAAGGTGGAGGAGCTGGATGGCACCCACAAATACTGGGTGTTACTACCCTTTTAACCATTACCAAAGAGTTACACAAATGCTTTTCCCACCGGCAGAAAACCAGTGGGAACACAGAGTTACTCCTTAGCTTGCTGTTTATTGTTTCACCATCCTAGGAATCAAGCTCTTTCTATGATAATACTTGACACAATGGATTTGGGGAATTCAGGGAGATGCTTTTGACTGAATAAAAGGCATTACAGAATCACAGAACCAGCCAGGCTGGAATGGCCCACAGTGGCTCATCTGTCCAACCTCCCTGCTCAAGCAGGGTCATCCCGGAGCACGTGGCACAGGATTGCATCCAGAGGATTCCTGAGTATCTCCAGTGAGGGTGGCTCCACACTCTCTCTGGGCAATCAGTAAGCACACTGAGCCACTCCTTCTGAAGGCATCTTCAGAAACCCAGCACACAAGACAAACAGTCCCTACAGGTTTTGCTAAAGGGTCTGAGATTAGATAGGTAACTGTCTGCATCCCTTTAAACAGACAATAAAGACCTGCCCATATTGCTTCTTGTCTTTATAACAATTTAAAAAAAAATTACCAATAAAATATATATAAAATACTTCCTTTGTTTGCCTTTTTAGATGAGCAGTGCAATGAAAAGGCTAGGTCTGAAAACAAGCCTATTACATCACCATCTTAGGCAACCACTGAAACTCTGAAGAACAAGATGACTCATCTTATGGACTGCACTTTTCCTTATTCCAACTTTCCTGATTTCTTCTAATAATAACATTTTTTTTCCCGTGTTAGTGCCACACACTGCAGTTGTTCAAAGAAACCAACCTTTGTCAACTCCCAGGTGAATCATCAATCTGTAATTCTCTTTCTGTTCATAGTTCCTGACCAGTATCTTTTTCTCTAGAAGTTGCTGTAATGTCCATAATTCAGGGGGTTTGGATCCTAAATTCCCAGCTCTTCACTATGGCAGATATTTTCTTTCACTGAAGCTGAAATGGCCTTCAAATATTATACCTCAGGCAAGCACAAGGCAAACATCCAGACACAATTTTCTCTTTTATGAAGGAAAGTAACAGTTTGATCAGTTGGGAACAAAAGCTTCAATAGATCATTCATTCCACACTCTTACCTGAAAAACTCATACTTCTCCACCTTTTTATTCCTTTACATCATCAGTAACTCCAGATGTGACCACCTCTGAAAATCATCTCTCTTCCATTTTAAGGGCTGCTATTATATGCACCAAATTATGAAATTATTATTCTCCTCCTGTAACACCCTATTAAATGACATATTTTCTCTCTTAAATTATCATTGATCTCTGCTGACTTAAAAGTCCAGAATCCAGTAGCTATGGTGAGGAACAACAGGCCTAGACTTGGGACAAAAGGAAGTCTGACTGGCACAGCAATGAGCAATCCTACACATTGTACATACAGCAAACACCAACAAAGTGTCCAACGCCCCAGTGTGAAAGCAAAAGGGTTACCTAGAACTTGTCACCACCCTGGCATGTATCATAAGGGTCAAAAGGAGTATCTGTCTTTTATCCTGTCTCCTGCTCAACAGCTTTGATTCTCTCCTCTGGGCTCTCAGGCCACTCCACGCAGTGGGAAGGGAATGTGCACTGCCAGGGGAGCAACTCAGCATCCTCCTCTGCACACTGCTGAGCTGCTGCATGGCAAAGACAGTGAGAAGACAGCACTGAGCACTGCTCCACTACACAGGATTGAAGTGCTCTTTTATCTTCCCCCTTGGCATTCCTGCTCCTTTATAGGGTGCTTTAAACAGACAAGAAGAAACATCACCATGTCCTAATCAGTGAGGATGGTTGACTTTTCTCTCTACGTTCATGTACCCTCTCATTGCTCTTTTTCACTCATCTGTTCTGCTTTTAGTGTAAAAAGCCCAGTCTTTTCCTATCTGAAGCTCTAAATAACAAGTGGGTGTTTGGATTTTATTCCATTTCAAAGGGGTGGTGTTTCTCATGCCACTTCCCTGCTCTTAGTGCTGCAAGCACCACTAGGGAAGATCTAAGCGACCTCTCCTCTTTCTTTAATTTACAGCTTCCAAGGCATCAAACAAAGCAGCTGCAAGGGAAAAGGGAGAAGCAACTCCAGAGTAGACAGAAGGAAACCATTAACCCACTAAGCAAAATTTGAGAGCAAATTAATTAAAAAATTAAGCATTAGAATTGCTTACTTTTTATTTTAGTAACTACAAATTAGCAATCTAATGTAATTACAGTTAGATGTTACTGCATTGGGATTTTAAGGCCACAACAGCCATAAAGTGGAAAAAAAAAATTAAGTTTAATTAATGTTAGTGAGGGACCTTCACCTAGACAAGGAAATTCAGAGTTCAGATTTAAATGAAAATTTTCAGACTACAGCAGATGAGTAACTGGTTTTGCCATAGAAATCCTGATGAGCACTTAGAAGAGCTTTTTTCCCTTGCTTTTACACCTACTGGCAGAAATCAGAAATGAACATGATTTTATTCCAGGCTGATGGGCAGAGTGTAACGAATACAAATATCACAGTTTCTTCTTCATAAAAAAGGCACAGCAGCACAGCCTGCATCAAGTGCCTCTGATATCACCAGCAAAAAAACCCACCTCTCTTCACCATAAAGGAAACAACATCAGGCTCATTGCTAATCAATTCCTTTTACAGAGATGTAATCAGACTTTAAACACATTAAGGACCCTTGGTGCTACCACAGGAATGAAAATGTGACAAGTTAAAGTGCTTGTGATCATGTTCTCCTTTCATGCACTGTGATACAAATTAAGGAAGTCAGTAGAGCTACTCAATCTAAATAAGATGAGAAAGAAATCATCTGTCAGAATAAAAACTGAAAAAAGATAATACCATTTACAAATTTGAAAAAAATCTTAACAGATTTCAAGTTAGTTGGCTTGTTATAATCCGGGCATTTAAAAGACTCCTTAAGCCACTCTCCAATTCAAAAAAGTGTTCTTATTTCTTCCTAAAGATTTCAGAGAATGTAATATTGATCCTCTTGAGAGACAACAAAAATAGAACACACACTCAGAGCCCACATGGACCAGAACCATTAACAAAGGTGATACTTTAAACCATGTGTGATTATCTCTCCACTTATTAAACTCCTCTGTTCAGCTGATGGAACGTCATGCATTAGCAAGGGGCTTTTTTTGCTGTGATGTTTGTAACATGCTGCTCATCCGTATTATCAACAAATCTGCGAAACCCAAGCTTTACTACTCCAGCTGCCTTTTACATGCACAGCATGAGCAGTCATTGACACAAGAAAGTATTGAGCTGGCACCAGGCACACAACCATGTAGCCAGCACTGACACACACCGAGTTTAAATAGTGCCATACCATTCCCAGCACTGCAGCGCCAGTATCAAAGGCATGGACATAACTGAAATGCCATAGTCTATGTCCCTAAAGCTTCTGAATACCTCTATATAAAATTACAGTTATGTTGACAAGCCACCTGTTAGGCTGAAGAAAAACTGAGTAACACTGTGCCCTTGTGAGGCCACCTTTCACTGCATGTCCTCCTGACATTTTTCCTCTTCCCCAGCACACCAGCCCTGCTGTGTGACTCCCCACGGCGTGTGTCCGAGGCAGGGCAGAGCTGGGTGATGTCTGCTGGCACCCTGCAGTGGCCCTGGCTCAGGCAGCACATTTTCCTACCCAGCCAGGGCACGCTCCCCGGGCACACACAGGTCCTGCCAGCCCTGGCCTCCTGTCTGGTGCAGTGGGACAACACGACAGGGGAAGAAAAAGGCTCCTAACTCTCACAGGGATTTCACTGGAAAAGAAGTGTCTGAAAAAATTCACAGTCCATCTGTCACGCTCTTGAGAGAGCAAGACAAAACTATTAAATTATACAGTTCTGCGACTCTTAATTTGTAATTTTTTCAGATTGTCATCCGTCAAAGTCTCTCTCACCTACAGGCAGAGTGTATATCTGTTGAAAACATCATGCTTTAATGTTCTGTTTCCTTTTCAGTAAGCTCAAATACCACTGTAGCTTTGTTGTAACAGAAGGCTGGGATTGTCAAAAAGGATCTGGAAGACAATATCAGATAACTACAACACAGAACAGGAGACAATTTCAAGGAAGCCCCTTGAATTCCAGTTCATTGGCTTTTTAAAGTTTTAAAAGTAATGTTGCAGAGTATAAAAAAAACCCCTTTTTATTGGTAATAGATGGCTTCTGATCTTGAAATACTTAGATGAGGCTGTTTTCTTTTTGCAAAACTACAGTTTCTGACAGAGACATCTTGATAAACACAGTAAGTGTTCTAGCTGCCCTAATTTATATTTTAACAAAAGAATGTGAGAACTATAAACTATCATTTTGCTCAATAAATTTCAATGCCAGTTTGGAGGAATCATTTTGAAGGGCTGCAGGGCAGTTTTATTCTACAACACAGATTTTTGCTCCCATACAAAGACTGCTAGCTAAGCTAACAATTGTAGTAACTTTTTTGCAATGTGGACACCTGTTCAGTACAAACTGAAGTAAGACAGGCTACTCATTTCACATAAACCACCAGCTGTTAGATGGTACCAGGATTCAGTAACTACTGACCTGGGATAGATTTGAACTGGTGACCCAGGAGTGGAAGACTGTAGATCCAATTACGAATCCACATTTTAAAAACTCAACCTTTTTAATTGCATTCTAATCACAAAGATCTTAGTTTTAACAAATGGCCTCGTTTCAGTGAAATGCAGGCATGTCTAGGCACTTTGTTCTTTCTAATTGTGGATTTAATTGCATGTGCATTTGGTTGCATTAAAATGAAAGAGGGTATTTCTTGACTTGCTAGCTGGCTCACCATACATGTAATAATACAATTTCTTTGCAGTATATGAGTGCCATTACAGAAGAACGTATTTAAGCAGAATTGAAGTAAATTCAACAGTTCTGAGCTCTTGGAGAACATGGGGTCAACTAGTAAGTTTTAGCAGATGGTTTCCATTAAATATACAGAACCAAAAGAGTAACTACCTGTAAAAGCTAGGAACAAGTTGACCTGGAGAGCAGAGACATGGCTGGAGAAACAGAGGAACTGAAAGAAGCTGTAACATTTAACAAGTCTGGAATGATGGCTCTGTTCCCTTGGTTTCTGTAGTAAAAGAAACATGGCAGCTGCACTGTGTAGGATGACTACTGGAGAAGGATGGAGAAGGAGGAAAAACAGAAGAGAACAGTGGGAAATACAAGCAGCTTGGCACTGTGATAGTGAAGGTCTAAATGTTGAAGGTACATTTATTTATCTATTTATGACTGAAGTTTCGTATAGGCACAGCACAGACCACTCTACTCAGCTTGCTAGATTTTAAACTAATTTGATCATCTTTTGTGAAGTCTAGATATAACCAAAGCCTTGTGCAAAGTGCTCTGGCTGCACTCTAACTTAGGCAGTTCTGGAACAAAGGTAAAGAGACAGGAGACTTCAAGTCTGATCCTGGGTCTAGAGGAGCACAGAAATGAAAACACTTTTGTAAATACAGAAAACTACACCTCCGATGGCAGAATTAAATGTTTACTGAACACAGGGTCTTTGCAAGTGTTCTGAGCTGGTTAACAGTAAGTGTGGTCACGCAGGCCTAAGAAGAATCTAGAAGAAAAACAGCAGCAGAGGGGAAGCAATATACAGCAGATAGCAGCAGATGGGAGAGCAGTAAAACTGAAGATCACAAAATAAAGCCCCCCCCCAAAAAACACCCAAACACACAGACTTTCTGCATGCAGAGAGCAACTCATGCATCCCAGTGTTTGAGGATTCATTTGCTCTCAACATTTCTTCAATACAATACATAATACACAATGCACAGAAGAAAAAAGCAGCAGTCATTGAATTTGGATACACTGAGGATGGAAAAGTACCACCAGAACTACTTCTTATGGAAGACACTAAAACAGCAGCAACTTGAGTCTCAGACTTGGAGTTTTCAATGAGACACATCACCTGCAAAAGGAAGATTGCTCAGAGGAAAAGCTTTCAGTTAGCCATTAACCACAAAGCAATGAATTAGTCCGTGAAAAAAAAACAAACCTGTAGACTCACCCTCTTGATTCTTTAATTATCCTTTACATTTATAGTGCCCATGAATGTTAATGACTATCCTAAATCACAGGGTTTTCACTTGGACTAAAACAATTGATGTGTATTCTGCGCCATTTAAGCATAACTCCAGAGCTTCTCTGTATCTTGAGGCAGATATAGTGGGAGAAACTTGCATATTCATTGTGCAAAATCATTACCTTTTCTGTAAAACACAGATTAAAAATTGCTAGCTATTCCAGGGGAGCCTTGGTCTAACCCATCTCCATAATGCTTGCATGATAAGACTTCAAAAATCACTCTCATTATATGGTCCCTCTGCTGGCTTTGCTGAAGTAAAAATAGTATTGATTTGGTCTTGTCAGAGCCACAAACAGATGTGAGGTGAAAGCCAGCCAGGCCAGCTACTAAATTCACTAAATTATATGAGTATCTTCAAAAATCACAAGATATAGATTTTAATTCAAAAGTAAGACTGCAAGGTTATTAAAATATGAAAATATGCTGACTGATTCACAGGCACATAAACACATACAGACGCACAAATACACATGCACACAGATACACCCTGAAGCATAAAAATAGATTTGCCAAAGCACCTGATACCACACATTGTCTGCAGCCTATTTTCCTGCACATGTATTCCCTCCTTGCAGAGCCTGGCAAGTAGACTACAGAAAAAAAGGCTTTGTAAGTTTCTCAAGATAATGAAAGAAATCTTAATCCACACAGCTGCTTTCAGATAGGAAAATTCCCATTTGAAATGACAACTTGAATCACGCTGAGGCAATTTACAGGTGACAGGATACTGTATTAGCTCCCCAAAGAGTATAATAAGTTAAACTGCAATTCGGTCTTAACTATCACCCAACAGCTGCAAAGGGAATAAAAGGGCAAGCCAAGTAAAAGTCAAACTGCACACGAGAGGGGAATTGCAGGATCAGAACCAGCAGCATATGGTGCACCAGCTCGCACTCCAGGTCCCAAGCGAGTCCTGGCCATGTGACTGTGGGACTGGCCATCAGTGACAGGATTTGTGCTCCCACCCAGGCTGACAGCACTCCCACTCACCTGCCCACCAGCTCCTGCTGCCCCTGCATGGCCACCCCAGCACACTTCACACAGGGTGGTACCACACACCTTCACAACACATTTCTAACGCTGCTCCTGCAGCTCCCACCTAAGTCTGCTCACCATTTGACCTTTCAAACTATGAATATTTGTTGGAAAGCTACGCTCCTCAAACATGATGATAGGCGCGCATATGATACAGGGAATTAGGGATTAGGGATCATCTAATCAACCTCGGGAAGATGACCCAAAATCTTGAGCTTCTTTTTCCTCCCACCATATGTTTCTATCAGTCAGAAGCTTAAACAAAACCAACGTGAACTTACACATCTCAGATACAAGTGCACAAACAAGTGGTACTTAGATTTTTTTCTTTCAAATCACACTTTTAATATACTATTCAGTCTTTGTATGCTCAACAGGATTGTGTGGTTAATATTCTCTTTCAAGGTCTGTTACTGGAAACAAACATTGACATAAAGACATTGGAATGAATACACCACATTTGATTACAGAGATAGCATAAATGTGTAAAATCAAGTGTTGTTAATGGCATGATTTAGCAAAGTTTATAAATAATTATATTTAAATCCTCAAGGGGTCGGAGTCTCAAAACAAAATAAAAACCAAAACTATGAGCAGTTCGAATTATGGGCATTTTCTTTCTGCACCATATTTACACCAAGCATGAAGCAACTGCCAAAGAATATTTCAGAATAATTTAAGAAAATCTAGGTTCAATCAGGTGAGAGTGAAACTCATTCTGCTTACATTGCTGTTAACCACAGGTCTGTATGTTCCTGTAAGTCTGAACCCTGCCCACTGGCACAATCTGGTCACATTTCCTATAATTAGAAGAGTGGTCATTTGTTAAACCAGTGTCAACTTGCACTCTGGGCCAGTAGTGAAGCAAGAGGAGACATGTGACCTTTCCACTGACCTGAATGACGAGGTGATGACCTCTGCAGTCCAGCCCATAAAGGAAGGAGGACACTGTAAAATGGTCATTATGATTAATGGTTTTCTCAGGCTAGGCCAAATGAGTAATTGCTCAATCAAAAAAGCCTCAGGCCCCAAACATTTAGCTTTATTACCTGTAGATATGAGATATCTTTTCATTTTCTAATCCTCTTGGCTCTAACTGGAAAAATTTCTCCTTGTATTTTAGGAATTCAAATTAAACTTTTGGATGAAAGGCATACATAACCAAAATACAATGTTGGGTTCCAGCTAGTGAGCTTTGCTTGTAGCATCCCAGTATTGCATGCAAACACTTGAATGCCAGGGAAGATGTTTCAGAAAAAGAGAACTAGCAAGCTCTAACTGTCAGAAAATTAAGCATGCTTTCTCAAGTTGTTGTCAAGTAAGACAATTCTCTTACTGTTTTGAAGGCGTTAGCAATCTGTTCTGTCAGCCCAAAATATTTGCTGCGCCAAAAAATGGAGCAATTCAGCATTATGAATTATCAACCTTTATTCTAACATAACGCAGGTAAAGTTTATACATATTGCTGCTCACAAGTTCACAACCCAAGAAAGCAGTCAGTAACTTCCTGACAGGACCTTGCTGATGTTACCATTATGTGACAGTTTGCTGGCAAAACCACCCTATGCCCTTTCATGACACCTCTAATTTGTGAAGGGATGGCAAACTTAAGAAACAAATATCCCAGTAAGGCACTGGTTTTTTCTAGCCACCAGAAGTTAACATCCCAGATAACTGCAATTAACAGCAGAAGTTATGTAATTTGATGGTGAATAGAAGACACATAACTCCTAAATCTGAACCCATGGGGCACTGAATTTCCATGAGGGTCTGTACTTCCTATCTGCTGTATTTCAGTACAACTGACTTCAGTATCCTGTCTGATACATTTCTGTTCACAATTACTTAAGCATCTCTTTCAGCAAGGAGGGTGGGCAGAGCACCAGTCAGCTTTCAGGGAACACTGGCTCACAGGATGATTGCATATTAGACAGTTTCATGGCCTAGGATAGGGTCAGGGATTTTGCCATTTATGGAACAATGTTGTTGTCAGAAAGCATATCCTATAACAAGAGTCCCACAGTGACCTCAATGACCATATGCAAATATCTAGGGGATATACTCCTAGAGAACAAAACAAAATGGCAAAATCTGTTAAGCATTCCAGAAGCACTAGGGAGAAAATCTCTGGAACTGCTGCAGAAATTACTATGATTGGGCACCTGCTATTCACTTAACTAACAGTGAAATATTTTTTTCCACCCTTTTTTTTTAAGCCAGAGAGGCCACCAGTAACACCCTTCTGCATATATCCATGGAGATAACTGAGTTAGCAATCGCACAACTTAATTTAAAAAAGGTTACCTGGAGAGTTTAATGGAGAATCCATACACTGCAAAAGGGAGAACACGGAACCACGAAATACTGCGTTCAGTCCAGGAATCCAGCACTTCATTTCCTATGAGGTCAGTGATTAAATTCTCATAGAAAAATGCTAAGCTGTCTACAAAAGCAAAGGTTAACTGATCACTCAGTTAGGACAGACCTGGTTGGGACAAAGGTCGACAATGCTATGTACTATAAAAAACAGTTTATCCATTTTCTTTTTCAGTTTTATTTAATCTTGAGTGGTACTTAGAGGTAATGTCAGGAGATACATCTTACAGTCTAACTAACAGCAATTAATAACAAAGAGGTTCTTTGGAAAGGAAAGTGACATTTAGAAATCTGAACTCATAAAATGCTAATGCAGTTGTAGTGTCTTTATGCATAACCACTCAAAATGAAAATGAAAATATTAAAGTGCAAATGTTTACTTGTTCTTATATGCAGTTAAAAATAGCCATTTCTTTCCTTTTAGAAAGATTTATTCATTATATGATTTTCTTAAAAATCAGCTTTTTATCTCTGGACTACCTTCAGGCAATCTTTGCTTAAAAGGTTCCTCTTTAAGATTGCTGCCCTTATCAAACTGCTTTCTCTATCTTGTGAGCCTTTATAAAAGTTTAAATTCCTGACATTTTCTGCTTCCTTTTTGCATGTGTAGTCCCAAACATGTCTATATGAATTGGCTTGCATATTGGATTAGAACTTCTCCTTAAAAACTGGCTTCAGAGGGAAAAAAGAATGTCAGAATCGTCTTCAACTGCTATGAGTTATTACTCAGTACTATTTTTCTGCCACCTGGTTTCTTTGTTTTGGTGACTGAGTTCCTGCTCCCTGTTCCAAAGTCCTAAAAGCTTCTGAATTTTTCTCCTCAGGCCACAGCAGGAAGACTGGAGGTAGCAGAAAACACATCTTGCTCTTCTTTCACTAGCACCATCAGCTGTCCTCATTTTTCAAAAAACATTGCATTATATGATGTTCTATTCCTCTTTCCCCTGTATGTCTTCTAAGTGGAGCATTTATGGCTCATTTTGTGAATCAGCTAAGTTCTATCAATATGCCATCAGACAGATTTAACTGTCACCATGAAGGACAAACACTGGCAGAATATGTAAATCCATTGTTCTTCCCTGTATCACATACTTCCTTCTGAAGCCCCACCACGGTTTAGGTACAAAACATTCCATGAACTGCTGATGTGCAGACACTACTAAGAGCTTTCACCCACCTAAGCTAGCATCTGGCTAAAAGCACCCTCATCTTTTTATATTTTTACTTTTAGAATAGTAGAAATAGCATTTCAAATCAAAATTCTTCAAGTTCTTAGATATTTCCAACCTCCCAAGATTGTTCTCAGTCACAGCAAAACAAATTCTTGCAGCTCCATAACTTCATACAAACCTGAAGATATTTTTGTTTAATCACACTAGTGACACTCACCATCATTCTCCTTATCTCCTCCAAGCATTGAGATATCATTTTCAATTTTGTAATTGTTTGAAGCTCATTTCCATTGGACAGCTCAAATATGCTGAATGTGTTATGCCTGCAGCATTCCCACGATCTAGAACCAATACAATATCCAGTTCTGTGTTCACATCTGACATGTTCTTTCATTTAAAAAGGACATAATTTTATATTTGCCTGCTAAAAAATGCTAGAAAAAAATGAGATCATTTGCATTGCTACAGCAATTGATACCCTATGCAGTATTTTCACAGACAAAAGTGAGCACTCAGTAAAACAGCAAAACAGCTCTGATCAGTAAATAAGCCTCTTAAAACTAAAAGTAAAGCCTAAATAATATAGAGATCTATTGCAGAATAGGCTCAGCCATATCTCTTCAAAGACTTCAATCTACCTATTAGAGATTTGCTCTAAACATCTGCTGAGCATAAGACCCATTTATAATGCTAAGGGATTTGTTGGAGAAAATACTCTGGTACCATTTTAACAGCCTTTAGTAGACAGTTTTGACAGCATTCCACATGAAACTTTGCTTGCTGGATGGCAGAGCAGTAATTAATCATGAGAATTATCAATCCATTCAAATTTGACATGTTTACCAACAGAGAGCAGTCTCACACGTGGAGTCCAACCATGGAATACGAATTTTAAAAGCTTCTGAAAACGCCATAATCATTGCTCTGGTTCTGATCCTGATTTTTTCATTTCCACTACAAATATTGGACATAGCCTGCATTTTAACAGCATTTTAAAAATTCAATTTATTATTAAAGCGCTGAAGTCATATTTCAGTTATTTCACTCCTTCAGTTAACGTATATATTTTCTCTCTAAAAAGAGCAATAAAGTAGTACAGGAGGAAAAAAAGTACTTTCTTTTCCTTTCTGTCTACTATTTCTCCCTCTCCAAAGCCCTGGAGACTGAACATATTACTTAATTGATTTAAGCCTGCTATATCCATCTTTTCAAATCACAGTGCACAAACCAGGAGTGAAATTCAAATTTGGGTGAAACAGTGATGAAATATAATGTCTGACAGCACTAGTTTATTTCTTCTCTTTTAATCTTGTTCTGACTGGGAGAAGTAAAAGGAGAAGAATTATGCAAAGTATAACAAAGAAAAGCAAAGCCTAACAAAAAGAATACAGCAGGATGGAAGGTTGTACTGTGAGCTATCTAGCAGAACTACCATCTTCTTATGCCATGTTCATACCATGATTGATAAGAATTCTATCAGCCTGTAACTGGAGTTTCTAGGCACTTCTAGACTACCAAAAAAATTTATCTGGACTACTAATGGTTATCCACAACCAACAGGATGGAGACTTTTTACACTTCAAGAGAGCCTGTGTGTCTGACATATCCCTGGATGCAGTGCCTCTTCAGCCTGGATGTGAGACACAGTAAATCTGACCCTAATTCTAAATTAAAATATCATACAAAAGAGTATGTATGCACAAACTGATGCAGAAAGGATGGGGCAAAAAATAATCAAAGAGAGTGAAATTGTTTCTTGGGAATGACTGCTGTCATAATTCTAAAATACACTTTATTTATATTAAGTTCCAAGCTGTGCTAAAGAGTTTCAGTAGCATATATTTTATTCCCTGTTGGTAACAAATGTGTTTCACTTGGCACCACCACTATGTCAATTGCCACAGCTTCCATCCATCCATCACTAGCTGATTTTCAAAACCTGAAAGATTTTCTTTCAGATACAGCTGTAACTCATTAGCATCTTTTTGCCAATCTTGTTGCAATGCATTTCTTTAGTTCCTACCAGACACACCTTTCTCACTGAATGATGGACTACTTTTGTACCTTGGTTTCTGACTCTAAAGTCAGTAACATTACAGTATCATAAGTAAGCTCACTGTAATTCTGTTATCCTTTCTGTTTCTGGCTCTCAACTGAATTACTGAGCCCTAGTTCACCAATATGCTTGTCCTCTAGAATTTATTTGGGTCTTTTTGGTTGTGCCACAGCAGAGACAAAAGCGTCTGTCTAATCAGAGCAGAACTTGTGGACAAAGGAGAGGGGAAATTGGTACAGTGATCTCTCACATTCATCTCAATGATCTCTTCTCAATGTACATCAGACAACAGACTGCACTGATTTATTAGCAGTTTACTCCTTGGCCCCTGGAGTTACTGACCTCATGCTAAGGAACACAAAACATGAACCGTCTACCAGGAAGAAACAAACACCAAAGACTCGATTTACTGAACATATTCTACCTCTGTTGGAAAAATTTTTAGGTCCTGAAAAGAGGGTTGATAAAGCTCCAGCCACAAATACTCTCTTGGTAGAAACACTGCCCTCTGCTATACCCGCGTTTCACAATAAAGAGTCCAGATTAACTGCTCCTGCAGGATTATAAGGAAAACAATGTTGTCTCTGTCTGACAAATCTATCTCCACAGCAAGAGAGAGGGATGGTTACAATATGTAGCTTCTTGAGATGTAGATCACTGTTCATGGACCATAAACTGTCCACGATAGAGTGTCAAGAGTGTCAAGTCCTGAGGAACCTTCAGTCCAGAGAAGGATGTAAAGACTTCTATGCCCTTTCTTAAATTAATTTATAAATTATAG
Source organism: Hylia prasina (assembly GCA_013397195.1). Taxonomy (NCBI): domain Eukaryota; kingdom Metazoa; phylum Chordata; class Aves; order Passeriformes; family Sylviidae; genus Hylia; species Hylia prasina. The sequence goes on from VYXD01002499.1 coordinate 645,802, forward strand.
CCAGAGCCAAGAAACAGTCCTATTCCAACCTTCAAGGTATCAAAAAACATCCAAGAAATGCTGGGAAGTTTTGTAACAACTATTAAATACATACAATTCCATATCATATAAAGGCTTAACAGACACTCATCTAGAATTACAAATGGCATTTTTCCACTGTGAATTTAAACCTCAACAAATGATATATGACTAAATACTCTCTGAAACTCTTGTTGAAGAGCTTTTTCTGTCTCTACCACTACATAATCCTTCTCATTCTCTCTTCTCGTGGAGCCATTAAACTGAAGAGATATAGAGAGGACATGCAGATCTGTAGAGTGATGAGGCTCAGGAAAGCTGGCTGAGATCACACTGCGTTGTAACCTTGTAGTTTATTGACATGAATAAGCAAGACTGAGCCCTGGAAAGTTCAGCACCCTGCCTGGGGATGTTTCCACCTGGCAGGTTCCTGGTCTATGAAGGTTGTACCCCTAGAGGGGTAAGAGAGATCAGGACAATAATGAACACTTCCTCTATCTTCCAAAGCCAGACCAGCTATGTGTTGCCTCCAGAAAAGTAAAAACAAAGTAAAAACAAAGTCCATAAATCAGAGCTTTTTCCAAATCATGCTGCCACATAAGCAATCATTTTGCACTGCAAACTTGTCTGCAAAGTGCAGCTTAGAAGCCAAGTGATCCTCAAAATGCCAATAATGTTTCTTAAAGTTTTGTGCAGTATTTGGAGAATTATGGTCTCAAGTGGAACAAGCGGAATAAAACAGTGAGTCCCTGCAAGTCAGTGTTTTCACTCTTGTCTATTCACACGTGAGAGTCTGTAAGACCATATAACTTTCTTAAGGTGAAACATTCTCCTTGAGTTATTAATCCTTCTGTCATCAGTAAAACAGTAAAGCTAAGAGTAATACAATGCCAAAACCACTTACTTTCTCATACAGGTACAACAACAAAACTGTCCCCTCTGACACAGAACCCTCTTCCTTTACCCTCTACGACCTGCCCACAGAATAGGTGTACACTAAAAATACCAAAAAAAGTACTGAAGACAACCCTATTCCCCCTATTGCCTATTTCCTTCCAGTTTTCCAGGAGACAATTTCACAGTACCAATTAGATTGGAAAAGACCTCTGAGATCACTGAGTCCAAATACAATGGACTAAGGCAATTACAGAGAATTGAGCACAGGCCAAAGTAAGAGGAGGAGGTGCTCCAGACACTGGAGCAGATGTCCACACAGCAGCCCATAGAGGATCCCCAAGCCCAGAGCAGCTGGGTATTTCCTGAAGGAAATGGCCTCTGGAGAGGACCCATATGGAACTGGAGAAAAGTGAGGGAAGAAACAAGAGAGAAGGACTGCTGTGTGGTGATTGTATCCCCTCCTACGTCCCACTCGTGCCCGGAAGAAGAGTGTAGAGTAAAGGACTGAAGCTGTTTGAATTGGGGAACAGGAGGAAACCATTAATATTTATTTGTTTCTTACTACCCCAACCAAATCTAATTGACAGCTAGTTAATTATCCCCAAGGCAGGTCCCTTTTTGCCCACAAAGGTAATCAGTAAGAAATCCTCCAGCCTTTATCCTGAATCTCAAGTTTTCTGATTTCTATTTGTCCCTGGTTTTCCCACCCAACTGAGGCATGGAGAGTGTGGCTATGCGGCAATTTAACACACCATGATTAATAATACCACTCGTATGGTTTAACTGTGATTATTTGATCCCTTGATGCATTTGAGAGAATATTAATTGTTCATTTTACATTTTTCATTTTCCTGTTTTTCTTAGTCATACGATCTGTTGGATAGGTTACATTTGTCCATTAAGCAGCTGTTAAGTCTACTCTGCACCATGTATTTGCCAACTAATACTAAATCACCATGTCAAACATGTATTTACAACATGCTCATTTTATCTCAGAGCAAAACATTCTCTCAGCATCTGAAATGTCCTCTCTGTACTTTCCATTCACCTGCTAACACCAGAAGTTGACCAGCATACATCTGCAACATGTTTAATGAACAGATATTTTGCCTTCCCTGGTAACTGTCTGGTAACTGCATGTGCCACTTCCCAAGAAGATGTTTGGGAGGAAAGGTGTAGTGGATCATTTTCACTGTTTCCACTCTTGATGGGCCATACACCATCGGGACTTGGTAACACGTTTGCTTCTCATTATTATTGTCTAGATTTAAAATTAACTGTATGTCTATTTCAAAAGTTTCTCCTCTTCCAGATTTCCCGTTTCACTTCTTTGAAGAGCCTGAAACTGTTCCAGGATTCTCCCTTTTTGTTCTAATTATAGCTTTATTTTAGGATTTGCTCAATTGCTCCAAGACAAATATTCTTATCTTCTCTCAGACTGCTCTCAGGTTCTCTCAGATCTATTCCTCTGCAGGAACAGAAACTTAGCTCTAGAACAGAGATTCATTACTTGGATAAATTTACCATTATGTAAATTAGTTTCTCTTGTTCATATTAATGTGTTGAAGATAAAATGCATATACAGACATACACATAAATCTATAGACACTAATCATAAGTCTAAGCAATACTTTAGCTCCACTCCCTGAACAGTGAAAGTCACAAATTTGTTTACCTCATTTAAAATCAACTTTATTTTTTTTATCCTGAAGTAAAACAAAATGTGTTCGTATTTTAATGTCAAGACCAAGCAAAATACTCTTGATAGGACTGAGGCAACAGTTCATAGTTTTCCAGAGAAAAAATGCAGGGAGAACGAAATTAAACAGGCATTCTTGCATATATTTCCTGATGTTATTTTCATTATGGACAAGTAAAATTACATTCACTCCCCTGACAGCAAAGGTCAAACAATCTGATAAAATCTAGTTAATGCACTGAGAATGATTGATGTTTAAATGAAAAAGTCACGCTATTTTATGTAGCAAAACGTGTTCTCTCTTCTTTATTCTCTCCATATAGTTAATATATTTATTCTTAATATAACAAGAAGGTCTAAAACCAAACTAAAGGTCAAAGGTTCTGATTTATGTACCCCCACATCCAAAAAGATTTAGCCATCTATGACATTTTCATAATGGAAACATACCTCCTTTTGTAAGTATTTGAACTACTTAGTTGGACCACAATTGATTTTTAGCCTAATCCTTATCCTGTATTAGAACTCACATACCTATTTTACAAATTTCATGCTTCTCTGAAAGAAGCAGAACTAGGTATTACCAGTAATAGTTTTTATATCCAAATAAAATATAAAATGCCTTCAATTTTTATATGTACAACAAAACAAGTGTACCTATAACTTCTTACAGATTCTGACTTAAAACCCCTTGGAATAAATCCTGAACATGGGGTTTTAGCTCTCAGAAACCAAACAGCTTGTCACTCATCATTACAGGGAAGTACCTGCTCTAGGCTCTCCTCAATGTCCAAACGTTACAGAAATATTCTACAGAGCTGCAGAAAGGCTGACAGTGTTTATTGCATGTGAAGTTACTGACACGTTCCAGAAAAACATTAGTAACTTCTCTCCTGAGACAGACTGGGAACACCACGCTCCATCCACCAGCTGAACAGCCATTTGCAGCCCTGACATAGTTCATGATTCTGCTCCTTGGAAGGAGGGCAGAAGGGAGGATGATAAAAATGCAAGGACCTATGTGATTTTTTAAAGTCATTTGTTAGTTTATCTGTCAGCACTGATTCAATTTAAAGGCAATGGAGCTGTAATAGGTGATCAGTTCTTCAGGATTCTGTATAAACATCACAAGACAGAAGATGTTGGTCAGTTATTTAACAGTGGCACATCACACAGATCTATGGCTTTAAATATGTGAGTTATATGAAGCTGGAATGACTGAAACAATATTGATGCTATCCCATTTATGACTATTTTGTGTCAGGGTAGCAATAATTACTTACTTTCAAACCCAGTTATGATCATCAAGGTCACATTTTTTGGTGTGGACACTTAACAGTACAAATTTTCTGCTAATTTTCTGCCTTCAATTTTTCTCTTCCTATTAAAAGCCCATTTCAGTTTGGCAGCTGAGATTTGAGGCTACTTCAGACTGCCAAATCACCGTTATGGAATTTTATTCTTTTTTCAATTCAGGAAGATTGCCATTTGAAATACTCTCCAGCAATCATCTTTAGTGTCTGAGAAGTGATGACTTCTCTATTCTGGGTACAGAAAAAAAAGCACCTAAGGTTAACCTGATAAGGTTGATCAGCAATCTAACCTGAATTCTTTTTTTTTTTTTTTTAATAATAGTAGTAACGTGTTTTAATATACATAAAATTGCTAGTTGACCCACAAAATTAGTCAAAGCCTAAAATACTACAGGGCCATACCAAACATGAAGTGTGTAGCTATGAAGTTGGCTGTTTATTTGGTAACACTCAGTTTACTTACAGTATTATAATCAATGATTAAGTAGCAGAAGCAAGTATCTTGGGTGAGAAATTCAAGCTGAGTTTCCATTCTTTGTCAACTGCAAAGCCATTCCCTCTCAGGCATATACAGTCTTCAGTCCTTCCACTTTGCCTTCCATGCATTTTCTATCACCACTGAAACAGTGACCTGACCTCCTACCCACAGAGACCTCCCCTAAAAGAATTCTTGCCTTATTTGACACAGCTTTCAGTCTCCTGTGATCCTAATCAGGGTCCTAAAAAAGATTACTATAGCCCCTGATACTGCTGCAGGAAAAAAGCATTTAACTGCTCCCCATGTAATCTGAAAGAGAGCTTAAGCAAAGTCTAGACGACAGACCCAAGATTCACTTGTGGGCAGCTGCCACAACTCTGCAATGCAGAAATATTATTTGCCGAAGGAAAATAAAGATTAAATTTCATGCTTTAATTTGCTGATAAAACATCGAGCTCTGTCAGAGTCAGCCATCAAACTTGCATTAAGTCTCAGTTATTTGCAGGTGTAGCCTTCCCAAGTAAAGTCTGAAGCAGAAAAAAAAAAAAAA
>VYXD01002499.1:650800-718968 GCA_013397195.1 Hylia prasina
AAAAAAAAAAAATCTGTTCTTCACCATTTCCCTCACAGCAGACCAAAATATCATGCAAAAAGCACAATTCTGTCCTACTGTTATTACATGTCTTACACAAACACCATTCTCTCATCATCCTTACAACTCATTTTAGTTGAAAATCCTGGAAGTCTTGAGGACACTAATCTCTGGGATGAAATTCTGATTTCCCCCCTATCTTTAAATCATTGTAAAAACACTCTCTGATTTCAAAATAACCAAAACTTCATTCTATAATACCACATATATCAATATCCCTATACACCATGAAAGACAACACCAAAGCAAAAGAGCTTTGCTGTTTGTTTCCTATTTGTGATGCCTTCTATTCTCGTGCAAATTAAAGCTGGACTTGGCGACTGAGCTAATTTCCTTGCTAAAAACAAACATATTAATACTTGCTTTAGATAGAGGTTATGAGAATAAAAGGAATTTTTTAAAATATTTAAAGCAATAAAAACACTAGGAAAGATTCTCTTAAATTCCAGAGAATTATTTTAAGGAGGAATTAGGTGCATGGATCACAGTAGTGTCCATAACATCTCCACAGTAGTACTGCATTCAACCAGTGACAGGTGCCTACATCACTGAAGTTTGGACAGTCATTCTTCAGCAATACAAGGCAGTAAATTCTTCCTTCTTTACCTCTTCATGTTCAAATGAGTAACAAAAGCATGTCCTAACCCTGTCCTATCAGTGTGCAGCCAAGTTCCTTCAGAGATAAGGGAGTGGGTACCATCAGCCAGCAATACTGTCCACACACTTCCCAGTCAAGGCTTGTTTCAGGCCAAGCCTCTTCCCTGAGTTAACAGAAGGTGACAAGCCTGGCAGTTTGCAAATTCTCCCTGCATGACTGATTCAGCCTGGCTGACCAGATAGATGCTAATGAGAATGTGCCAGCTCACTACAAAAACATTTTTGAATAATTTAGAACTTCAGGGCTTGGTGTGCCAGATAATACAATTCATTGTTTAACGACGGTGCCAGCAGAATGTACAGGCAGCTACGACAAACACAGACTGCAAAATCATCATCAGACCTAACTTCATAAATAATGCAAAAGGAAAAAGAGGCAAAGCCAACCTAAAACTTTGTTTTCATCTGCATCAGCAAGACTGATGACACGAGCTATATACATTTCACATATTCTTGATTTTGGGGCTTCAGGTATTTGTGTGAGTACTCAGCTTTCTTTCAAAGATAAAGGGCACTGCTAACTAAATTTATGCCCTGAAATTTTTCAAAGAAAATACTTATCCTTATTTTCCTTTTAGCTTGCCTGTGGAAGTGTATCACCAACACCATCCACTCAGCAAGGCAGAAGTGAATCAAAGAGATGCTTCAAAAGAAAGAAATAAGTATTTAGGACACTGTCTTTGGTGATAGGTCCCATCATGCCACACTGTGCCTTTACTGCAAGTACTTAAAACTACTTAGACTGCATTACTGAGAAAATACTGCCATTAACTACCTTTCTACAAATGAGTATTTTTGATAAATCCAATCTCCAACTGCAAGAGTTGAAGTCTGCTGACTCAAATACTGGTGAAAACCCAATCATGATATCACAATTTTTTCAGTTTAACATGAGCTTTTAACCTAGGAATGAGTTTGGGATTGGATTTTTTGATGTGGTTTTGTGTGTCTGCTTTGTGGTTTCTTTTCCTTTTAATGTTTAATACACTGAACTTGTGCAATTTTTAATCAAAGAGACTTTGCCAGACTTGAATAAAACCAGTCTTTTTCTTCAGAACAGCTGGCAATAACAGAAGAATTGTTAAGTTAAAAACCAGATTAAACAGCAACTCTGAAGAGCAGAAAATTATATTTACATGTTTTGGAGCTGATGCAAATCCCTGGTAAAACAATAAGTTTAGGACGTAGGTACACTCTCAGCATCTTTATATTATTTTTTGCATCAGTCTGACACACATCCATTAATGACTAACTCAAGCATAGGAAGCCTTGCAATTTATTAGACAATTTAATAGACATGGACAGATAATTGTTCACTTTTGCAACTAATTTCATCTTTCCACAGAAGACTAGCACAGTGTATAGAATAGGTAGTCTCATACAAGTTCAATGGGAACAGCAAAAATGGTCACTACGTGACCATTACATTAAAACAAGAAAATAAACATACACACAAGCATTTGGGGTCTGTTTTGTTTCCTGCATTATATGCTGCACTTTGACAACTAGCTTTGTGTTCAGAGCTCCACAATTTATGAGCCAGCCTTTGTTCCAGGAATCTTGTCTTAATTTTAATAACTGCACTTTTTTTAAAATACACTGCAGCATAATTAACTTGATCCACCATTAGAGATTTATTTCATTCACGAGGGAAAGCTTCTCCTTTGACGAACTAGGAACATGTTCTGTCACCCTCCTACAAGCATGTCCTTGTCATTCCTCATATCTTGTTAGCACTTTCTCTTCACTCCAAGTCAGCATTTGTCATGCTGTGACCACCAAAGGCAGCAGGCACCATCTGCACCCTGCCAGCTTCATGGGCTGGACAGCTATTTGGAAATTCCTGCAAAATGGCAAAAACACATCTTGCACCACCTCACAGACTGCTTTTCACTGCTATGACTGGCCCCAGCTGCACCTGACACCACAGCTGTTTGGACAGCTCCAGCCAGCACCACGGATTTCAAAGCCCTGTTCTGTTAAACTACACATGCTGGTCTCATCCTGGTTACACCATGGGCATCCAAAACTGCTGAGAGATTGCCACAATCCCAAAAATTTGCTACATCTTGTTGGGATTTCAGAAATCAAATCCTGTTAAAAATGTTGATGTACCCCCTTCATACTAGACCCCCTTTTAGTATCACTTTCTGGTATTCTATTATGTAAGAACTGACCTGCTATGTAGGTGTCCTTTCTACTGAAAACCTAAAAGCAACTTTTAAAAATAATTAACAATTACATATATTTCTCTTGCTCTTCTTCCATCTCTTTAGCAAAGGCTCAAGTATAGCAGGGTGAAGGTCACATTTAAGGCAGAATGTTAGAGTTGCTTTGCTAGTATTTCGAGATTTCAGAATCTTAACTTGCATGTTGGGGCTAATCTCTGCTCCACCAACCATCTTTGGGGAGCCTACTAGCAGTTCTGAGCTAATTACAGAGCCTACAGAGTCCCTTGCCCTTCCCATGCTTAGACAGAGTTGGTCATGGTCTATATTAAAATAACTTCCTTTTTATAAAAGAAAGGCAAAAATAGGCTTCACTTCATTTTCTGACTCATTTTGTGGGTCTGGCTATTTCAGCATGAAAATTCTATTGCAGAGATAAGGAAATGCATGAGCTATTTCAAAGGAAATAAAAAAAAAAAAACTGTCAGACTTTCTGACTCATTAGTGAGTGTTTATAAACTAAGTAGTTTATCCTAATACCAAGCCAGATTTTTTTTTTTTGTACTGAGGGAAAATAAAGGAAGAGAAGATTGCTGATATGAAGATGCTGAGGAAAACCAACAAAACCAGCATTCTCACATTTCTGTAAAACACTGGGCAAGAAAGTTGAGGGCCCTTCCCCTGAGGTTTGAGTTCTCACTTCCCCACTAATCAGTGAGGCCAGGTTTTCCTACCTCTCCGTTTGCTTTCTTGGATCCTATTCCCATTTCAGAGGTCACCTGCCGAGTGACCTCATGTCTAACAGATACAGGAGGCCTTGGACAAAACCTCTATTTTCTCAGCTGCCAACCTGCTGTGCCCTCACCACTATGTCATCAGAGGAACAAGAGAGAGAAATGAGGGGTTTGACCCCAACAAACTTTGCATCAACGTCATGCTGAGTTTGCTGCCTGGATTTTGCTCCAGTGATGGTACCTGCTACAGACGCTGTAGAAGACACTTGTTCCACGTGCCTTTTTATGAACAGAAGCTGCTTCTTCAGGCCTTTATGAAAATAAAGCTTTTGAAAATATGCTTTTTAAGAGTAAAGGTGGCAAAATAATCAAAGCCTTCTAAAGGGAACCCGCAATGATCTCTTCCAGACAGACCATAATCAAATCATGACAAACCTGGAAGGATTATGCATTTTATCTCTGCAGCAGCCACGCTACCCTGTTTTTCCTGTCCCTCCTTTTTCAAACACAACCCAGAAAGGGCAAGCTGTGCTTTTCTTGGCTTTTGTGCTCTTGTAACCATGCAAACTTATCCATTCTGGTAGTAAGGCTGCAAGGAGTATTGCTTGTAGGATGATAGTGAACTAAATATTAAGTTATTTTGTTAGTTTAGGAATGCCTGGTTTTATTTGGAAATTTTACTAACAGGTCCAGAATACTTGCTGAAATACTTCTCTGAAAGTCAAGTACTGCTTTCAGAAGCTTATCAGTAAGATAGTCTAGTTTCTCTTCTTTTTCGGCACTGGAATAAAATGGATGTACTGCCATGTCTGAGGACCACAATCCCCCTCTAATGAGGTGTTACAGGTCTGACCAGAAAATAATTCTCCTGCACAGTCCCTTGGTGTCTAATGTATAAGTGTAGTTCTAGTATTTCATAACTAAAAGCAGTCATGAGTACTTAAAGCACAGGCTGAATGGGCTTCAATGTCAAAGCTTTGGGGGAAAACTAGATTTACTTGGAAACCTCAATAGGATCAGGATGCAGCAACTTCACCATGTCAAATGCATATTCCACATTCATTACAAGGTGACTTGCCAAAGCAGAGATACTTGTAGGTATGATTTCTGGGTTAGGAGATCCCTTTCACCAGTCTCCAGCTTACAGTATTATCTGCAAGTATGAGAGAAACATTTGTCTCACTTGCAGAGAGAGATATTGTCCATCCCTTTTGAAGGCAAGCATCTGTTAAAGACATTGGGCTATATGAAAAGCAGCTGAAATGCACCACAAAGTCAGTGCTGGATATGGGCTTTTGGTTTTTATTTACCAGAATTAGTTGTTAGTCAACCCTGAGTCACAAGCTAAAAGGCAATTTTCTACCTTCCTTTAATACTGAAATCTGTATACTCTTGGGACTAAGTACTCTGAGAGCTTAAAGTTGACTGTCTTTTCTAGATAGAATTGAGGGGTGCAATAGCCAGTTAGGCCTGTGAATTTTTGAAAACACTGTGTTCCACCAGCCTGCCCAAAAATAGTAAAGGCAGAGTTAGGGTAGGTTAGAACAGCATGCTGTTGCAAACATTAAACAGGCACAAGTCAAGGGCAGAGAAACCCTGCAGAGAGACCTCAACAAATTAGAGAGATGGGAAATCACCAGCAGTTTGAAGTTTAACAAGGCCAAGTCCTGGGCTCTGCATCTTGGGATGAGTCAACACTGGATGTATAGATGTGTACAAAAAATGCCAAATCTCTTGGGCAGTGTTGGGCACCACAGTCTAAAAAAGATACTAAACTATTAGGAAGCATCCAAAGAAAAGCCACGAGGATGGAGAAGGGCATTGAGGGGAAGCTGTATGGAGAGAGTGCCTGAGGTCACTTGGTCTGTTCAGCCTGGAGAAGAGTGAGAGGAGACCTCACTGCAGTCTACAATCTCCCCATGAGGAAAAGAGGAGGGACAGGCACTGACCTCTTCTCTGTAGTGACCTGAGGGAACAGCATGAAGTTGAGTCAGGGACACTTTAGGTCAGATACCAGGAAAAGGGTTTTTTCAACCAGAGGGTGGCTGTGACCTGGAACAGGCTCCCCAGGGAAGTGGTCACAGCACCAAGGCTGACAGAGTTCAAGAAGCATTTGGTCAATGCTCTCAGGCACAGGATGTGACTCCTGGGGTGTCCCACGCAGGACCAGGAGTTGGACTCAATGGTCCTGATGGGTCCCTTCCAATTCAGCATGTTCTGTGGTACTGCTGATGGCCCTCCTGTCTGTTACTCCTACCCTGAAGCTACATGGAGGAGGGAAACTTCGGTCTGTCTGCAAACCTGCAATAGGGCTCCCTTACAAATCCAGAGGCTGTAACTGCCCCTTCTGGGATGAGTTTACATCTACTGCAGCTGCAAAAACAGCCAAAGGGTGCCAGAATGCCAATTCACATGTCAGTGTGTGGCCCGTGCCCATAACCACTCTGTGCCTGTGCCAAAAGTAAGTCGTGAGCCTCAGCACATGTCGTTTCTTTAGCACCCAGGTAAGCAGATTAGTTACAAGAAACATTACAGTACCACAAGGGGGGGAAAAAAAAAATCTTCCTCCTTCAGAATATTCATCTTTATATCTTGTGCTTTTACAAAATTCCTCATGCCAAAATAGTAATGTGCAGTCTGAAGAGGCAACACCCCATCTCCAAAAAGCATATCCAGAAGTACAAGAACCCCGTAACTCCAAATAATACAGGGTGATGTTCACAAACTGTATAAACTCCAGTAACAGCAGTGGGATTTGCTATGGAATTATGGTGAGCAGTGTGATTAAGCTCCCATCCAAACTAGGGCAAGCTGCTGCATTAGTTGTCAAAGCAGGTAATTAATGAAGCTTGATAAAACATTACAATATTAACCCTTAGTCCCATTAAGAGAGGCTGCCTGTGAAACAAAAAGCTGGCATACAAAATTCAAGGCAGTCGATAAATGTTTATGTAAGTCTAAAAAATAAGGCATTGTTTATTACCATTACATTTTGAAATTGTATTTCTACAGTACATCTTATTCAAGCGTTTTCCAAAGCCTAAGCTTCTGAAAAATAACTGATTTTTTGCTAAACAAACTCAGAATTTATGCTTGAAAGAAATTCTAAAAACGGAAGCCTGCCTTCTGTTTTTCCCCACAGTTTAAATGCCTGGAAAAACATCATGCCATTACACAGGAAAACCACAAGGGGCCATTACTCAAGCTCTACTTCAATATTTGCAGACCTTTTGAACCCATCTTCTCCACATAAATTTCCAGCTATTGTAAACAGAGCCCGACCCACTAGACCTACTAAGCTTAATGATATGGAGATATGCCACACTTTGCCATCTGGAAAGAACACACTTCATACAGCTTCCAGCTCTAAGCCAGGGTGAGCAGAGTGGCCAAATCCACACTTGGTACAAATTGGTGCCATCTCACTTCAGCACTGGGGTTTTTCCAAGTAACGCCAGCTGAGTGGCCATTAAAATGTAGTGACATCTTTGCATTACAATAATCTACAAGTGGTAACTGCAGGTAATGCAGCTATACCAGGATAGAAAAGCTAATCTAGAAGGCACTGCAGGACTGCAGACCTCAGGTCTCACAGGGCTTTTGTACAGCCTACATTCAGTACACTTTAATAGAGCCTGTGAAGTGGGCAATGAAGAATGAGGGTTGCACCCAGGCAGGGGTGGAGAAGGTGACAGTGTTGAGGGCAGGTAGAGTCCTCATGATACAGAAGATCAGAGCCAATGTCATTTGTGCCAGGAAGCAAGAAGGACATGTGTCATTGCCCTACCATCTACCATCATAATCAGCCAGCCAAAACCATTCTGTTTGCAACATACAGCTAAAAAACTGTGGTACTGGGCCTTTTACCTGCCTGCAGAGACAGCAGCCATCTCACAGGAAAGCCAACCTTCAACTACCCTGAATGTGCAGTGTAGCAGTGAGGCAATGAAACCTGGAGAAGTGCTGAAGAACTCGGTCTCACTGTAGGTTGGCAGACTTGCCAGGCTGACAACAAGTCAAGTTTCAGATTACTCTTCACACGACCAGAGCAGATTTAGACCAAAGTTCACTGCAATACCCAGTTATGCATATGACCTTGTAGGCTGGCAGGAAGAACACCCAGTGGGAAACTCAGAAGAGAATCCCAGTTATCAGATTGAGGTGCTGTACTGGTTTGGTTCGAAACTGGGCAGAAACATTAAATTAATGTAGTGGTTTCATGTTTGCTTGTCTTTAATTGGCTAATCTAATTGTCACTTTCAAAGTCAACCACTAATTGGTTTTTACCATCCATGCTAACCCAACACAGGTGCTGAACCTCAGTGTCTCTTCATTCTCTCTGTCTCTGTCCCCTAAAGAGATTTCATTCATCACCCAAAAAGAAACAGAGAGAAGCGAGATGAACTTAAGCTGCCGTTCTGAAGAGACCAAGTACTCACAAATTGACAAACAGGCTCTAAAGTTTCTCCAGTGCTCAAACTCTAAATCTGTTTTTCCTTTGTGAGCAATGTAAAAAGACTACCCCAGGCAGCCAATCAACCAGGATAAGCTGGATAGAATACCTTACTCAAAGTTCCAGGAATTAGAGCAGTAGATGGAAACAAAGAGCTGGTTAAGTGAACGCTACTCAAAGTGTAGTTTCACTGGCAATACCACTGCTTTTTCCCCTGCAATATCAAATTCCTATCTTCTTGGATGTTGGGAAATCCTATACTCTCCAGAACAGGGAACTGTAAGTAGTGACTTGTGCCCACCAGTTAAGGATACAGACTTGCATACCTCACCTGGGACCTCAGGCAGCATTGCACAGAGGTCCACATGAGCAGATTGGAAAATCCATGCTTTTATGTGACCTGTTGACTAGACCACTAAGTGTTCATATTCGAGTAGTATCAAATGACTCACAGAAAAGGCTGATGGACCAACATTTTTACCCTACTTAAAAGTACTTACTTTGCTAAATAAAATGCTACTAAAGAGAAAAGTCACATAGAATTCCCTCATGAACTGTTCTTTGTTCAAATAAAATTTGAAAGAAGTCAAGATGCGTATCAGTACCTAAAAATCCAGCAGTCCTCTCTCTCTAGCAATTTTCCTTATCTCTCTGGCATGAGCCTATCTTCTTCAAACCTTGCCTTTCAAAGAAGTCCCCACAGATGCCATGCTTTGCACAAGCAAGGTCCTGAGGAGCAGCACTCTGCACTGTACAGGACATAGATTTGCTTCCATGGCAGCAAGAGGAACACAACCCCTTAATTCCCTGCCACTGCAGCATTTCCTAGAACACAACTATTAGAATACAAGCAACTAGTGTTTGAATTTTAACATATCTTTTAAGATGTGAAGTCACGTATTTCAGGGGTTTCTATTCCATATTCATTATGAAAACTTCACCTTCCAAGATTTAAAATTTTATTTTTTCTTCTTTTTATTTTGTTTTCCTGAACAACATATCTTAGCTGAACAAGGTAAAGGAACTCCATCTTCATCCCCCCAACCCTAATTTCTCAAGAACAAGACTGAAGGAAAATCATAAGGCTCATTTCAGCTCATAGTACCTTAAATGGTCACAAAACAATGAGAGCACACAGATGCCCATCCACTCATCTCCATCTTTTCACCCTGCCTGGCAAACTGTGGCCAACACAGAAACACACCAGAACCCTGGCCTCAGCAGCATTTCTGGAGTGGGATTTGCTCCTGCAGTATGCAACTCTGTGAAGAGTTGCAGGCAGGCAGAGTGAAAGGCAGCGAGACACAGCTGCAAACCCAAACAAAACTATTAACTCCAGTATTAGAGCCAGCAGCTTTGTCAGCATACCTCTAATGTAAACAAAACACAGGCTGCACAGTACACCCTCAGGAACAGAGTGAACAGCCTTCCTCCAGCTACCAGACTTCCTCTGCAACATGAAGACAAGGCTCAGGATTCATACTGGAGACCTAACTAAAATTTACAGTTTTCCAGGCCCTATCATCTTGAACACATCATGACACACAGAAGCCAAGGAAAACAAATGGAATTCGTGTTTTACTGGGTTCCACATGCTGCGATATTTCCAAGCCTACTAGCATCCACCAAGAAACATGCAGAATGCTCAGCTCTGAAAACAAATCCATTAACAGGACAAAGCACAGAACAAAATCAACTCAACAAGCTACTCCAGATGTTTTTCATTTAACTGCATTTGCAGAAGAAGTGAATTTGGTACAAAATATACTTGGCTTTGGTCCATAATCTTTTTATTATTAAGCTTTGGGGGGCAGGGGGACTAGTGCCCATCTTTATAGCCAATTTCTCTTCCTTCTGGTACTCAAAGCAAATGGTTCAGAAGAGTCACCTATTCAAAGCTAGCTGAGGATGCTACTCTGGCAGTGAAGTACACATGGAGAGATAAATTGATGTGCACAGTAGACAGAACACATGCTATTCACATACTGGATCAACAAGACATGAAGCTGAACTTGGAGACCCTGGCAGGCATACATGACAGCAGAGGAAAACTGACAGCAGCACAGGCAGGCAGCTTTCCTTTTCCCCTTAACGAGGTTAAATCAGCAACATAAAGATGACTGTACACCTTGGCTGTCACCCAAAAGTTTACTCTGAAGGGAGAAATCTGATTTACCCAAAATTATGTGCTGTATAGATACCATATGTATAGTAAATACTTATCTTCTGGAAGAGTACACACCCACACTTATTTATAAGCAACTGACTGAAGTGCCATCAATTCCAGCAAGTTAAGCTTCCTTCAGTGAGTTACAGGGGATACCTTTACAGAATTTACTGTCCCAGAGCATTCCACTTGCACAAATGGGGAAGTTGCTGCATATGCCTCTGGTTTGAGAAGCATGTGTATAAAACAAAACTGTTAAGATAGCTCTCCTATACTAGGCACAGAAAAAGGGTAAAGAAGAGGATGTGAAAGGATTTTTCTCTATGCAGTACATTCCTCCCACCAAACAGCATACCTAAACATAGTCAAAATAATAAGTACAAACAGAGCAGATTAATAAAACTGTGACGTTTTTATTTTTTGGCAACAAACTAAGCACAGTTTAAGCACCAATCTGATTAACCTGAATCACCTTTCAAAATCTACACTCTAATGTCAAAGTTTGAAGAGAGATTTTGATACTAGATTTGACTTCTTTGTCCAGTAATATGAACTACTTAAAATATCAACAAGTTATTAAAACACAAAAGTTGCCAGTCTATTTCTGTTAGCATGACGAATCAGTCATCTAATTCCTTCATTAAATGCCACCTGATTATTTACACCTATCTAGCAAACATCTGTGCATTGTGTTACAAATCTAATAGCTGACAATCACCAACATGCAGTTATTCCCTAGCAAATTTGTACCCATTATTCACACACTATTTCAAGTTTATTAACTATGAAGTTCCTAGGAGTCTAAAAGTAGATAAATGAATATGTCAACATAACTGTGTGTACATCTGCACATATATAAGTTGCTTCTAGAAACTATTTCTAATTAATCTAAAAAAACCTTTCAGTTGTGCAGGAGCAGATCCATGTTTGGGAACAGATTAACTGCAACTTGATACCCACTGAAAGCACATTTCTGGCCAGCATTCCAGGACATCATTGCAAGATAGCTACATCTTCTAAGGGCATCCATCCAGCCTTGTGATGAAATTTTGGGAAAACACTCTTTCTACCGAAATGACATGATGTAGAAAGTGCCAAAAGAGTCACTTTATCTCCAGGCAACTAACAAGCCTGCATAGCTACAAGGTAGATATACAGCCCTTGGCAAAAGCAACTTCTACCTCTTCCCACCTCTCAATCTGACAAAACTATAAAGCACCACTGTCAGATTTCCCTGCATATTTAAAATCCTCAGGGGGACAGCTATTCAATACTGCAACATATATAGCTATATTCAGTAGTATTTACTGATTATCTCCAATAGCATTTGATTTCCATACAAAATCAATGCAAGAACATTTTACTACTTGGAAGTATTTAGGCTTCTCAAAAGAATATTCCACATTTCCATGTGTTGTGCTCTGCTTCCTTTCTAAGTTGGCTTCCAGTTGCTCTGTGGCAGCTGTGAAGGTGTGCACCATTTCCTTGTCCTTTACAAAGCACCCAGAAAAGCTCCTCAGTAAGAAGCCAGCACAGCTCCCCACACGTCAGACACACAATTTAAACCTGAGAAATGGAATTACTCCATCCTTCCCAGTTAACAGTTTACTTTAATAATTAGGTCAAGTTGTACTTTCAGGCCACAACAGGATGCATTTAGGAACACAAAAATACGGGAGCACTCTCAGGTCATCCAGTTCAGTGCTGCACCGCTACCAACAACATCTAACAAACTCCATTTCAAAATTCTTTGGGATTTCTTATGTAAACACTCTCATTAGAAGTCTTTTGATTTAATGATGAGAAAGCTTTTTCTAATTTGCAGCCAGAACTTAATGGTGTCCATTTAAAGCCAATATAGAAGCAACTCAAGCTCCTTCAGATATCTATAACCCTAAATTAACCTCAAACCCACCTGATTACACATCAATCTACTGAAAAGCACAGCCCAGCAAGAGAGATTCCAGTGAGATTCTGGAGGATTTGAAGGAAACACTAGCTATAATTCAGTGCTCCAAGAAGGTTACACACAGAGAGAAGACACAAAATCTAAAGACAGACAGATACACCACTAAAGACAGAAGCAACTTCTGAAAAGTGCAGAAAGGGTTTAGAAAGGCAAGAATTACAAAATTGCTAGCTAAGGAGGATATGAAGATGGTTACAGGGCTGACATGGTACTTTTTGGGAGTTGCCTGCTTACTGCTAAAGGATCTGGGCAAACATTTGCAAAGGGCACTATACCTACACTTTTCCAGCAAGCATATCTTTATAACGCTCAAGTCAGAGTGACGAGGGTCAAAATGTTTTGACAGCATTAAAGAAGGAGCTGCTCAAGCAACCATGTTATTACACAAACACTGCCACAGAAGAATTAAAAAATGCAGATGTTCTGCAGACATTCTTGTCCTAGAAACTCAGTTCTTTTTTGTCACTTCTTAAAAACGCTCTAAGCTTTTAAATCTACACTTACACAGAGAAGCAGCTTAAAAGTAAATGCAGAATTTAAGCAGGCTGGAGTTAACAGACATCCCCTTTGTTCTGTCAGAGGGGGAATTGCTAAAGGTCAGCATGTTTTCAGTGCCTGCTACAATAGCTATCAGTCACAAGAGAGCTGCAATACAAATCTCTGTTTGGAAGTTGATGGCTACAAGGATACAGTCTAAAATCCATTGTCACTGTGTTACAGTAAAAGGCACATCAAGGAGAAACTTCCTCTGCCATGGCAAAATTTGTACCCCACAGTAAGCAATACGTTTTGTGTTGCTTTTATCAATGGTGAGAGTGAATAGATATCTGAGAAACTTCTCTAAAAATAAAGTCAAAGCTTGAGGAGAGGGGGAAGATTAAAGATTTTTGACCTCTCATGTCATCAACCTAATCCTATCATAAAATGAATGGTATGAAGATGAAGGAAGTTACAGTACAACTGACCAGACACAGGCAAAGCAATCAAGAAAGAACATGAAGGCTTTCAAAACAAAGGCTAACTCAATGACAGGCATTCTCCAAGGCACAGACCTCCAAAAATCATTAGAACCACATCTGAAGGTACAATTATTCCAAGTCATACACTCTCTGAAGATCTTCTAAACAAGATAAATACAGTTTGAGAGGCTACAGAGTAATGGAAATGCCACTTTAGCAGCAGCTGTCATCAGTGTCAAGTCTTCTCTTTCACACAATGCAGCTCAGTTCATGCTCTCACCTTTAGGAAAACTGTTTGGCAATGCACAGAAAACACAAGGCAGCCACGTAGAGGAGAAAATAAAGACTGATCATCTTGGAAAACACGGCTATTTCATCAACACCAACTTATAACATCATTATTATACTTATTACATTACATATACTTAATACATTACTGTATGTCTCAGGATTGAATGTGCAGTGCAAGGCTTAAGAAGATCTTATCATTGATTGCAACCAGAATAACAGTCTAGACAAACTGAAGAGACAGTTTCACTTACTAATTGTACTGTACTGAGAACATAAAAGGGACTGTCATCATAAACTGAAATCTAATTTTATTATTATTATATATTGGCAGCAAATGAGATTTAGAATACCATCAAAATGTAAGAGGCAACATAGTTAAGACCTTAATTATTTAAAAAGTCAAAGGTAACAAGAGAGTTAAGAGAAGCCTCTTTTTTTTCTCTTCCTTTTTTTCCACCCCTCCTCTCCTACTTCAGGGGAAAGCACCTTTAACAAAGCAGCAAATACAGAGGGAGATCACCAATGATTAAGAGAAATAAAAGTATTTGCGTGAGAATCAAGCAAAGGGATCAGAAACTTCAATTAAGGCCAAACCTCGGGAAATACACAGCGAAGAAACTGAGGTATGCATCCATTTTCTTTTGATAGGACAATATTTGTACAGACTTCAGCAAACTTCTGTGGGATTTCTCTGGGGTTTTTTTTGAAAGTCATATTTCTTACTTAGTACATTTCCTGAAAAGGTGAACTGAAAAACCATGGTCCAGAACATTAGAGGAAGTGGTGCAGTCAAGCCAGTGTGTTTGGGGAGCTCTAAAGGCAGCTTAACTACAAACTTTCCTTCCTGTTCAGTTACATTAGACCAAGACCCCGTGTGTAAGGGGAATGTCAGCTAAACAGGGCTGGCTCCTTTACAGACCACCAACAGGAAGATTTAGGTGTACCATGGGTTGAACATTGTGGTACCACTCACAGTAGCCTGGACAGCATACAAAATACTTTCAAGGAGTAATGACAACTACAGCTCAGCTCTACCCAAATCCATCTGGAACAATTTAACAGAAACCCTTGCATTATTGCAAGATGAACTTTTGTGCAAGAGGAAGTTGATTATGTCCCATTTATTGGGTCCTTTTCTGGTCTAATTCCAGCGTTAGGATGATTTTACTCCAAATATTTCACTGAAGAAAAATTCAGAGTATAGAAACAATGCAATGAGAGGAATTCAGGGAGATCAAACAACACTTGACAAAACAGAAGTTATCTCAGGCCACAGGCAAAACTGCAAACTCTTCATTCCTGAGGAAAAAATCAGATTTCAGGCAAGACCCAAAGTGAAGAGTGCCACCTACTGAAGTGCCAATATACCCTACCAAAAACTGGGTTTCTCCTGGAAACTTCTCAGCTGTATACTACCAAGCTAACTTTGCAAGGTCACAAAATCACAGACTATGGAGATCTGGCTGCAGGCCATGTAAAAGTAGACACTGTACAAAGGCCAGAGACAAAGAAAGCATTTGACACTGAAAGCAGATGGAAACCTAAGAGGTCTTTGTTTGTTTGTTTTGTTTATCAGCAATTATCCCAGACACAGGAGGACTGGGATTTATCTGTTTAGAGTTATCACAGAAATCAAGCTGTGCTTGATCACCCTGAACTTTCACAGTAAAAACATGGCTCTTAAAAGAACTCATCTAGCTCAGTATGCCTTTTTGTCAAGCACTTACAATTTCTCAGGGCTCCCAAGAAGCTTGCCATAAGGAGAATCTACCTACCAGTTAGTCCATTTTTCCTAGTCCTGTTTCTACTGAAGGAACATGCAGAAACTCTGAACAGACAGATTCCTGGTTTCTTGCTTCAGTTCATTTGTAAACAGTTTATACCTCCTTGTTCCTGTGCCAACATTATCCCCGAGCTTAAATATCTTTTTCTTCCCTGGTGAATAGCCCTGTTCAATTCATTTATAGGCAGGAAGTATTTTTCTTCATATTCACTTTGCAAGGCCAAAGAAATCAGTTTTTATAGCCTCTCTTCCCTACAGTGATTTGCATGCCCTTGCTCCAGCATGAATTCACCTTTTTGAACATGGTGGTACAATACTTCAGATAAGGCTTCAGCAACACCCTGCACAATGGAACTAGTATTCTCAAGATTTTTCTTATCTGGGGGGCTTTTTGTGTTTGTTTGGGGTGGAGTGAATTTTTTTGGCTTTTTAAATACAGAGATGCCACATTGAAGGCTTAGCACTTCACAGAATAAAACTCAAGCTTTTCTACTTTCTCAGGAATTCCACCTGCTGGTCCTCCATCTTACAACCGAAATACTGATGACTGTTAGTCCCCAACTGCATGGCATTTTACTTTTGAAATAGACTGCTTTATGTCTATCTCATTATTCTAGTGCTGGTCACCATTCAGGTCTGTATATATGGTTTTCTGATCGGACTGATGTATTTTTTAACTCCCGATAGGCAGAAAGCTGTATTTCTGAGCTACTTTTATTCACGTAAGTATCAAATAAAATTTCATTGAGGACAGAATTAAAACAGTAGAATCCTGTTTACAGTATACATCTTTGCAAAATCTTGTTATCTTCCCGTGTGCTTTGTTACATATGCTTCCTGAACGGCATTATCTGCAGCTAAATTAGCAATATCTCAGGTCCTAACCAAATTCTTGGAAGTCCGCATTAGACCAACTCCACCTTCTGTCTTCAACAAGACAATTACATTACAGAGCAATTTTAGGTATCATCTCTGCCAGCACTTTCTTAATCACTTTTATCAGTACTGCTAAATACTTCATTAATTGATAAACCCATATTCTGTTCTGTGCCATTACATGTATCCATACTTCCTCTCATAATTTTGTTTTATATTGCCATTTCACATAAAATAAATCTGGCATGGGTCTACAGAAGTAAAAGTTGAGAAACACAAGGTTAGGCAAGTAATTCTGAAGCCACAGCATGTGTTCTATGAGTGAAAGTGTGTACCCTCTCCTCAATACGTCAAGTGGAAGAAGAAATGAGCTTTACATTAAAGAAATACTTCAACTATTTTTGGAGTCCTAATACAGATAATAATTTAAAACTTCACTACAAAGGAAACATACAAATGCATTAATAATAATGTGAACAGAAAATAAAATAGTAAAAGAGGAGAACTTTTAGTTTAGTCCATAAATTATTGTGTGTTTTACCCTTATCTGATATCTGACACCAAAGCAACTCTGGCTAACATCCTGTTTACCCTCACACTGGGTTAAGTGAAAGACTTCATTACTTTTGGGTGAAGTGCCAAGTGTTTCAGTGTGCCCCGTGCTGATATCGGAAGCTGCCAAACATTGGAATTAGAAATGAGCATGCCAGCTGCCCCTGTACCTCACCCTGTGTATATGTGATACTGCCAAGCCAAAGGAGCTCACATCAGATAATCAATTAGCTGGAGGGGGGGGAGACTTAAAATCTTGGCACAGCCCTGAAGTATGGACACAGAGATGTAAATAATATCAGTGCCTGCATGAATAGCAGCAGGGACATCCAAGGTCTTACTATTAAACAGCCACCACTCCCTTTCTTACACATGCTCGTGTTTGAGCTCTGCTACAGCATCTGCAAGAAGCTTCCAAGTCTCTGCCAAGCAAAAGTATACAGTGTCTCCCTCTCAATTTCCCAACTGGACTTCCATTTCCAATATATCCTTCCATTCATTTCCCATTTTAACATATAGTTGCCATATGCCTCCTTCCAAAGACTGAGATGGTACCAATTAACATGCCTTAAAGTTTCATTTCTGAATTCTGATTCTGCCTCCCTTCACAAGGAAGGAAAGTGTGAAATATAATTCAGCTCAAATAAAAAATGAGGACTGAAATTTATGCCCTTACCACATGAAAAAGGCTGCCTTTTACAGTGAAGGCGTCACTATATTTACAAGCTAAACTGTAACCATCAGGGTATTCTAATTGCAATGGTAACACTGTTATTATTGTGTCCTTTCACATAGTTAAATTAAACAGCATTCTTCTTGTTGTTATTGTTGCTTCTGACTGCTAAATAGTTTGGGAAATATCAAAAAATTTCAGAAGGCAAACAAAATTGGAAAAGCAGCATCCTGGCATAACTTAGGTGAAGGTATACACAGAACCACTGACTCAGGAATCACCCAAGCCCAACTCTGTATGCACGGGCTACACTCATGTTTCTGCTTGTCATGTTTAGGATATGCTGGGATTTTCTAGTTTATGAAGGCCTTACAAAATGCATCATGAGCTAAGTTCTCCTATTTACCATATTCTCCTCAGGAAGTGGCCTGCAGTTCTGACATCACCTTTTTCCACATGATACTGATTGGATCCGATCATCACATTGTGTTCACATTTCCCTAATCTCAGAGCTGGACCTGGAATCACACAGCTTTCAGTACCATTAAGGGAAGTCATCAAGGGCTGCTCAGCCAACCAGAATCCTACCTACCCTTCTCACTTCTACAAACAGCTGCCACAGTTGGAATACAGCTAAGGAAGCAAAGAGCAGACATTCCCATACTGCTGCTCCTGCAACACTCTCCAGATCCACAGGGAACAGACAAAAGCTAAGTTTCAGGAAGCTCAGGAATCTCACTGCCTCCATCCTAAATTTAAAACTGCCATTGAAGTAAAGAGAATAGTACTTATAACTGTTCAAAACTATATCCAGTGGCATTATCCTCCAACAGACTGAACACATCAACAAATTCACAGGGTGGAAACTCTCAATATCCATGCTAATGTCCATACACCATCCCATCTACTGGTGAGTCTAAGCTATACTTGAATATCTGAATAAATTCTGTATCCAGAATAAATAAATTCTAGACTGATAACTTCCATTTGAAGAATGAAATATGCATACCCCAATGACTGAGGTCCATAATACCTATTTTAGTAGAGGAGTGTTGGTGTGCTGCTCCTATAACGGTATTTTATTTGAGCTAGCAGTGGCTGTGGACATGAACTAATCTTTAGGAGACAATTTCTACAGCCAGGCACACCTTGTATTTTTTATCTCTGCCCACAGATGAAGAGAGACTTGACTGTCTGTAATGACCTTGAGGTAATAAACAGACCAAGTTTAGCCACCAGAGTAACAAAAAGCAACAATGCACAGCACATTGATTCATTTATATTTAGAGCAGCAGCAACTTCTCTCTTGCTGGACAGGACTTAGTGCTACAGAATCACAATCCTTACTGATGCATTTAAAAGCAAAACCATAAAATCTCTGCACTGACCATAGCAGGAGCCAGTCCCTAATATCTATTACCATAGCACTACCTAGGGGCACACAATGACTGAATTAGCTCCATCATTATTATTATTATTCAAGCAGTCCCATACAAGTCACTGAGGTTGATCTTATATCCTGATATATTCTTCTCCTTGTCTCTAGATATTATTCCCAGCCCCAGACACACCCCCCATGCATACCACCACCCCTTCCTGGAGTGCTATCAGTACAGCTAACTGGAAGACAAACCTAAGAACAACAGGACTAAGAGTAAAATACTACTGAAATGCCTAAAGCACCCTTTGAGCTTTGGTAAGCTCCACAGTTGCGTTGGTGACTTGAACTTTCCCTTCAGATTTGCTACAGGAATGCCAAACCGACAGCTCATCTGTTTATTTCCCCACAGCATTTAGATTTACTGTGAGAAATCACTGAAAACAATATTTTCCAATTTCCCATATGCAAAGCCACTTGTAATAAAAAACGTATTTCCCTAAATGCACTCTCTCTTCAACACCAACTGCAATTTCAAACCAGCAAATTGCTTATTTCTGGAGAAGCAAGACAATTCTGAAAACAGGCTCCCACTGGATGTTTTTTCCTGTCTCCTTAAAATTCTGTACTTTCTGACTGGGGTTGTATGACATCCAGAAACCTTACCTGTTCATTAACATCATGGTTATTAATGACATAAGCAAGAAGAAAGTTTATAGGACTCTAAAAATGCATTCATAACACAAAATATGACCCATGTAATAAAGAGACTGTAACGTAATGGATTCCTGAACAATAGCTATCAATATCAATTCAGTTCTAAATATATTCATACCATTACAACATTTAGAGCAGATACCTGAGCTATTTTCCAGATAGCTGTATTCAGTATAATTCACCACTGCTCTAGGACTTCACTGTGCACTGCCTAGACATGGACTTAATCATTACAATCATAATGATGCACTATTAACCAAAGTAACCACCATAAAAATCACATTCCATTTATAATGACAATGGAAGTGAAATGACAGGCTACATCATGATAGAACACAACAAAGCTAATGTAAAAGCTGATCAAATTTTTGATACCTATAGCACTGCATATAACAAAACTCCTCCTTTATATAAAATAAGGTGATCTGTGGACACACAAGAACTCTTCAGAGCCACTGGCAGGACTCTGCTCAAGGTGTGACTTTCTCCAAGGCTGACACTTCTGCACAGCACAGCTTCTCTAGTGACTGAAAACCAGCCATTGTCCATGCAAACATGAACATTCAGCCTGGGAAACACAGAGGAAACAGCCAGACAAACAGTGGGGGTTTTATACCTTAACTCAGAACTACCTTTTTTTTTTTTTCTTAGTACATTCAGGCTATTGGGAAAGAAACTGCCACGCTTTTACTGTCCTACAGTCATTTCAGAACATTTTCTCTTCAAATGGGTGCAAGTCCAGTCTACAAAAAAACCAACCAAACAACCAAAACCAAAACCAAACCAAACCAACAAAACTGCAGGAGCACACTGACTGAAAAGTATTTCACCACCATTTGGGAGAACAGAGTAGTTCCACAAAAAATGACAGCCCATCTTTGCTGTCCAAGAACAGAGCCTGTAAAAGCCTCGTAAGTGATTTTGGTATCCAAGAGGAGGCTGTGCTACAAGGCAATGTCTGAGACTTCCCTCTATATGCTGGCTGTCAACATAAACACTAAGAAGTCAGAGATCAAGCGTTCAGTCATGTTTTAAACATCAGACAGTCACAGCTTCTCAACCCACACATCACATCTCCATAAACAAGCCCCACACGTGTCAAGTGGGTTGCTCACTGTGGTAAACAAGCTCAGTAACATCAGCTCTTCAGCTTCCACTCTTTTCTCACCTCTTTCCACACTGCTGCTTTGTGTAGCAGGCAAATGGGTGCCTGAGAGACCACACAGAAAAATGGAAAACTTTCTTGTCTATTGGGCTTCTAAAGTATTTCAGTATCTCGAAACGCAGAGCAGTGCCCCTAAAATCACAAATGGGAATTAAGTGCTCATGCATTATTTTTTAATCCCCAGAAATTTCTATGTGTATCTTTAAATACTCAAATACCTTGGAGCACTCAAGCCAATTAATTGAAATCTTTGTGCCTACTGATGAAAAAAAATGTATCAAACACATTAGAAAGCACAGAGTTGTCTGGGACATATTATAGGATGATGTCAGCTATGTGAACTGTGGTTTCTTTTTTTGGCTCACTACGTTTTGTCTTAACCATTAACTGATTTGCTCTTCAGTAGACCCTTGTTTGAACCTTAAGACTCCTTGAGATTGAACAGACCTCCAGATCTCTCTAGGTACTTGTACCAGCAGTTTAACTAATACTGAAGAGACATTCAAAAATGACCATACAGAAGACATCTACTAAAAACAAAAGCAGTTCAGTAGAGACAAACAGATTGTCTACAAAGGCCATTCATGTGGCACACACTGGCTTTTTTTTTGGCTGCGGAATGCAGGGAGAAAAAAGTTGACCACAGAATTTTAATTATGTTAAACAAGACTCGTCTAACTTTGCCAGTGCATCAAATTTGAGTTTAATAGCCCTTAATCAGGTATACAAAGTACTGAGCTAACAAAAGGGGCTGTTTTGTATATACTTACATTGAAATACACTGCTCAATTGAATGAAACCTTCTCCAGAGGAAGACAAGCAGACCTCAAGTTCTCTTCAATCTATTTCTAAATCCATATAATAAAACCAAAAGTATTTACCAAGCAATCCTTTCAAAAGCACGGTTTACATTTCAGAAAATGAGGTCTAAATCAACATTTAATTTGAGCAGATGGAACTAATTTTCCCTTTTGTAGGGCAAGCATGCAGTACTATTTAACTCTTGACTTTTTTCAACACTTTATTGGCCTGATTACATCAGGTTACAGAATGTCCAGTTATAACAAGGCACCATCAGGATCTGCAGTAAAGTCCAGTAAGCTACACATAATGAAATAATGGTACCTTCAAGGTAAAATTACACACCTGAATTCAGTTCCTTGTGGACTGAGCTGTCCCAGCTAATCCAGCAAGTTGCTACGCATTGCCAAATACTTTTTTTTTCTTCAGCTGCAGGTCAGCTGAAATGCCAAACTCTTCATGCAGTTGATTACTGCCAGACAAGATGTGCCTACACACAGTCCTGATTGTACTCTCATTCAGATGCCCTAGCACCTATGAGCCATTCCTAAATCCAGGCACCATTCTAAAGACAAAAATCTCTGCATTTTAAATTCACCCTAACAGCCTTATAGGGTAGACCTGTCCTTCAGAGAACTGCACACAGGTCAGCTATAGAAGCAGATCTACCAAAATGTGGCAGAGAAGCAGAGGGATGTGATACAGGTATGACACAGAAATGCCCTTCAGGACTCATTTAGTTTACACTAGCCTGCCATGAAAAGAATCACTGGTGTCAGTTTAAATCCTACATCAACTTTGCAGCTGGGGTGGAGAGTGAAGCAGGTTCCTAGAACAGCACCAGTTCACCTATTCATGTAAATAAACTATTTTCAAGATCTCTCCCATTTACTTTATGAACATGGCATACTAGAAGCCTTATCTAGTTAGCAAACCAAAGTTGCACACTTCCAAAGGTATGATTCAACAAAAGCTCTGAAAAAAAACCCTCCAGATTTCCATTAGCTGGATTTCTCCTTCCAATTAAAGAAGAAAGTTTATAGCTACTGCCAGAGAAATAGCAATGAATAGCTTGCTGGGATTAACAATTCCATTGATTCCTCTGTGCACAGTTACCCAAAATTAATTCCTTTACTTCACACTCATATTTATGTGAATGGCACTCATCCTTTGACCTCCTGCCGAACCCTGCACTGGAAATGCATTTATGCAGCACAATTCACACTTTGTTAGGTCTTATTCCAGAAAGCAAATCCTTATTCAGGCTGCAATCAGGGCATCCCAGGGAGGAGCTGTGTCCCAGCACTATGTTTCTGTGGCTATTACATGGCTCATTGTCTATTCTATGAACTTTTACAAGAAATCAGACGGAACTGGCTGACAAAGAGCCCAGTAACTTCAATAAATTCAGATACTGAAACCTGGAAGAAAGTGTTATGATTAACCATCTCATTAAACCTCTTGAATTTCACCAGCTGATACTTTGAAAAGCTCTATAATTTCTAGTGGAGATAAAGTACATCTTTCAGAAAGTCATTTAATCTTGATTAAAGTGCATCAAGTACTGGAAAATCCACTGAATCAAAAGTTATGTTCCAGTTTTCAATTACTACTATTTTGTTTTAAACCTCTCCTTCAATGGGAGAAAATCAAGAGAATAAAAAAATCTGTGACATATGGTGTAATTTCTAAGGAAGAAAGAATCAAAGTCAAGGAACAGCTCAAATTGGGTTTTCCTTCCTAAAAAAACAAACATCTAATCAAGATTTTAAAATCCATTAATGCTTAGATGAGGGTGGGAAAAAAGCTAAATCATTTTCCTCAATGACATTCTGATGGTAGCACCAAGCAGACACATTTATGCACCATGTAGTTTTCTAATTTAATACTTAGCGTAAGTAAATTAAAAATTAGATACTCTAGAGTCATGCAACTCCTCAACAGTACTCCTGTTACACAGAAATAAAAGAAACATTTGCAGATTAATTGCTTTCTGACTTTTGAGCATTGGTAGGCCTTATTTCATTTAAAAAAAAAAATCCTTTCTCACTTCTCATATTGTATTAAGATCTCAAAGATCAAGATTTTTCAAATTATTTTGGTAATACCTATGGACAGCCTTTCCTTTAATTTATAAAATAAATATTATTACTGTTTGTTTAAATTAGAGGAGGTAACCAGTTAGTAGAGTTATTTGCAAAAGCCTAAAAAGTATAGGAGAGGTTGGGGGTGGGTTTTGGGGACTTCAATGGTTTGTTTAAGTTCATCCCCTCCCTCAAATATAGAAAAAAATGCTGTTGCAATAGAGGAGAAGCACTCCTGAATAACAATATTATATAAAATCATTATTTGCCTGTTAGGGTATCTAATAGATCTTTTTTCATAAAAGATCACCTAGTTTTTATTCCCTTATTCTGTGGTTCTGTACATTGTAAATGGCATTATATAAGTAAATAAATTTTTTTTTGTACAGCCCTAGAAGATACTGCTTCTGAAAGCAAAATTCAAACATTTCATTTACACCCTGAGAACAAGCACTGTATTTTTGAGCATTAAAGAATTGCACAGTACTGAAGTTTTAATTTTCTAATTGCTGCACCTCACTAAGTACCAAAACCATTTATGTTTGGAAAATAGAAGTCCACCATCTAGAAATTAATTTATGGAGATCAATTCATATTCTCAGAGTTGGAACCACTGTGTGTCTAGACAAACCTGCTGCTTAACACAGGTTCACACAATTTCCAACATTTAGTTCAAACAGGAAATTTACAAATTCAATGTTTCTCCAATTCACCACAGAGAATTCATCTGGGTGGTCCTGTCACAACACTTATCCTAAGATGTATAAAATTATTCAGATAAACAACTCAAGCAGAAGCCTAATGCAGGTACTTAGTTTCTCTGCATGGAAGAAGTAGGACTGCTGTCCAATTCTTAAACTACAACCACTTCCAGAAATAAAAAAATCAGAGGCATAAATAGGAATTACAAGGGGGTTTTTTCTTTCAACAGCTTCCTTAATGCATTGTTTCTAACCAAACCAGGCCCTAGCAGAAAAAAACACCTACACAGCTAAAACTGGGCATCATGACAAACTTCTGTATTGTAGAGTAACCCTTATGTGATTTGTGCTAATACATGGGAGAGGAAAAACGAAGTTTGATCCTTTGCTCTTTGGAAACTCCATGTGCAGCCAGTGTTAACACTGCTCACCCATTTTTGCAATGCTCTTTAAATCCCAAACAAAAAAGCAACACATAAAGTGAAAATTAATCAACTTATTTGTAGAATGCAGCTTTCTAAATTTGACTGTGCACATTTTTCAGTGGTACGGATGTATTTTCGAAACTTTTGGAGAAGCTCAAATGTGCCATGCACTTCTGAAGATACTTCACTAGCTTCAAGCCATTAGAGAACTTGTTTATCAGACCACAAGAGGATGTTTGGGCATAGCTGTTACAGTAGCACGTAATGGTGTTTTCTCAGAAAACCATCTCAGCAACACTGCAGCTCAGGCATTTTCTGAGGCAAGGGTTTATGCCTAAGAGGCATAAACATTTATTTTACAAACTCATGAAGATCCTTTCTGACTCCACGCACACCACCAGCATCCATCATCTGCGGCAAGGACATCCACAGCTGAGCCATGCACTGCACAGAAGTCACCTCCCTCTGCCCTCTGTGAGCAAGGCAGTTTTGGCCTTACATTCAGGAAACAAGTGCACTGTCACTACCTATTTACGCTCTCTGGATCAATGGAGATGTTACACGCTCCTTATTCAACCTGGTCTTTGTCATTCCCTGCACACAACAAGCTCCACAGCTTTGGCCAGCCTTTCACCCCCTCCTGTCACTTTCCTAGTTCTGCCTCATCCTTTCTGAGACAGGGGACCCGGGCTACACACGCACCAAGGAATTATGCCATGATACTACAAAGTTGTTTTCTCTGTTACTTTCCATATGATTCATCCATGTTATAACAGTAACAGAAGTTACCATGTAAACAAGTACAGCGAGGCTGTATTAAAAAAAAAATGACCTTATCTGACAGCTACCCTTACTGAGCTTTGTAATAAATCCTAAACAAAACAAACAAACAAATCCCCAACCAAAACCAGTAATTAGATTGATTCCAGATCAACAAAGCTTTCCCCAACACATTTATCTTCTTCAGACAGAGCTTCTATCTTTATCATTATTATTACTATTTACCAGTCTGGCACTTTTCAAATAATGTAGCTGATGTTTACACCTTCCAAGAGCAATGATGTAGCAAAATGATTCAATTCCACATAGATAGAATATTAGGCCATGATTTTTTACTCTTCCTAAACTTGGATCTTAACTGACATCTTCAATATTAAGCTGTGATGATTTACTGTCCTGGTAGCTTGGGATCCTCTTTCTTTAACCATCAGACTAACATGCACTGGTGCTGGGGACAGTAATGAGATCTCATTGATATCCAAGCCCAGTAAAATTTACAGGAGCTCCTTTTCCTACATATGAAATAATCCAGTGCCAATCTAAGCTCTGTTGATCTGTAGGTATATTTCCATACAGTTATTGGGGATAGGACTGAAGGAGTGCATTTTTCTGCAGCTATGGCTGTTATTTTCACAGACCAGCTGAATGAATCTGATCCAACCTTTACCCAGCACCAGTACAGTATTATGCTGCAATGACAGTGTACGTGACAATGCTGCAGTGACATTAGGGAGACCAGTTTCCCTGCAAAAACTTATTTTCACACCTCCCATGTCAAAACAACATTCTCACATTCTAAGTCACTTTTAAAGGGTTTGTTTGAAAATTAGATATAGCCTTCAACCATTAAATCAACAAAAGTTATTTTTAAAGTACAAAATAATCTGATGCCTTTTCAAGTCTTTCAATATTATCACCATACAGAACAGTCTGTTAAAGACACTTCTAGTTAGTTTTCTCATCACCTCCTCACCCTAAGCCTTTTTAACACCTCTACCCTGCTGCTCCTCATGAAAAAGGTTTTATATTATTTCTATATCACCTTCTCATTATCCAAGTTTCATTCCTCAAACATTAAAAGCATCTATGCAGTACAAGTGCCCATAGTGTAATTTTCAGATCTAAACAACCCATTATCACAGTCTTATTAGAAGTCTACAGTAGCTGACCAGCTTGCCAGTAAATTGAGCTAGTTTCTGTTACAGACAAATCTGATTTTAAAATCCAAGTTTTTAAAAACTAAATTATATTTTTTAAAGTCAGTTTTATTTAACATGTTGGAAAGAAACTTACAATTGTAACTGACCGAAAAATAAAATTTCAGCAAGTCTCATGCTTTTATTAGAACATGTATGGATGGCATATTATGTGCTGTGAACTAAGGTGGCAGGCACTCAACTAAAAAGATCATCAAGAACTGCTAACTTGACAAAGCCAGAGCTGAGGGAACCACATCCTTCATGAAAACACCACAGAGGAGATTCTCTTAATTGCTCACATTCAGAATGGGTTTTGATGCAAGAGTTAATGGCCATAGCATATGTACTGCTGTAATATATTATATTCCACAGGGTATTTAGTTATCTTGTTGGGTAATGATTACTGAGAGGTAAGCCTTGAAACTTCTGTCCATCGCTGAAGACCAAAGCATTTTAAGCACTTTAAGTCATCGAGTTATCCTACTGAGGTTAGCCCTAAAATAACCTTGATGTCTTGGTTTCAGCGTGCATTCATTTTTAAAATCCACCAAGAAAAAAAATATTAACCAGATGAGCCAAGGAAGCAGATGACACCACCATTACATGAAAAGAATGTCCCTCAAAAGTTCAAGCCTCTGCATTACTATCCATCACAGTTTCCCCTTCTAATATTTCAAAGACATTAAGAAGTGCTAATTGTAGTCTTAAGTAAGAAAGAGGAAGTAACAGACTGCTGGAGTGACAGAGGATATGGCTCCATCCAACTGCAGACAGACATGTCTTCTGCTTTCTGGACACTGCCAATGTCACAGACTTGCTAACAGTTAACAGAGGTCCAGAGAAAAAGAACCTGAAGGCTCACTATTCTATATGCTTCAATAGAACCTCCAGACACAGAGCTTTTGTAGTTGTAGCTTCCCAAGAAGTCCCCAACAATCTGCTCTCTTGGGTGCACTCCAGAATACATGTTCGTATTTAAAAGTTCAGCACAAAAGTTAAAAGGGTGAAAACAGGATGCACAACAGGGAGACATTTGTATCTTTACATTATGCTTCTAGGTAACTAATTTACCTTTATGCTTCAGGTAACTAATTAACTTGATGCTAAAGCAGGGACCAGTCGTTTCCACCTCCAAATGACAGCTTTTTCCTCTGTCAGCACACCATGACTTGTCTTTCAGCTTTTCCAAACATATAACAGACTTTGGGAACTGGTTTTTCAGAGCCTAACACACCTTCCTGCTTTTTTATGGCGCAAGAAGTATTTAACATACACTATGCCCAGAACTGTACGAAATCTGAACACGTGTATGAACAGAACACATGCATGCATCAGGTTATGTACAACAGACTGTTCAGCATCAATGTAAGAAACAATTTTTAGGGGATTTCTAAGGCCTACTAAAAATATGGAGAAATTTATGACTTCTGTAACACAGGAAAACAGGAGTTTTTAATGTTAACTCCTCAGGCCACATTAGGTGTCAGGTTGGCTAATAAATGCCTCTCAAGTACAGCCTTACATTCTTCACAACTCTGGACACTGCAGGGTCTATCTGACAACTAATGACTACTAACTCCACTCTCACAATGGAGCTGTCACTTGTTCATAACCTATTTTGAAACTGGCTAGACTGATAATAAAAGGAACTGCAACCATCAGCAGCAGAATCTTCCCAAGGAACACAGAAATCACCTAGCCTTGTTCCCCATTTCACTGTTCTCCCCCAGATAGCCAGGGTATTTCTTACAACTGCACTCACCATTTCCAAGTACACTGTAGATCCATCCTTCATTACACCAAGATGAGGGTGGGATTGAGTACATGTGCTGCTGTGCTGCTTTTGGCTGAGACAGGGTTAATTTTCTTCACATCAGCTGGTGTGGGATGTGTTTTGTGTTTGTGCTGGAAACAGTGTCGATAAAACAGGGATGTTTTCATAACTGCTGAGCAGTGCTTACAGTGTCAGGGCCTTTTCTGCCTCTCACACCACCCCGCCAAGGAGAGGGCTGGGGAAAGGCATTGGGAAAGGACAAAGCCAGGAGACCTGAACAACTAACCCAAGGGATATTCCAAACCATATGTCATCGTGCTCAGAATATAGAGCTCAGGAAGGAAGGAGGAAGGGAGGGAGGAACACTGGGAATGATAGCATTTGTCTTTCCAAGTAAGCACCAGGCACGATGGGGTCCTGCTTTCCTTCAGATGGCTGAACTGCTGCCTGCCCGTGGGAAATGGTGACTGAATTCCTTGTTTGGCTCTGTGTGGCTTGAACTTTATGTCTTTATATCAGCCCACAAATTCTCTCACCTTCACTCTCTGGAGTCCTGCCCCATCCCACCAGGAGGAGTGAATGAGCGGCTGTGTGAGGTTGACTTGTGTGAGGTTAGACCATGACAGCTACATGAGCACAAACTAAAACTGGGATCTTCCAAGAGATAAAGGATCTCAAACAGAACACAGACAACAGAAAGCAGCACCTGACTTAGCCTTGTGTTTAGCAATATGTCAGAAAGTATGGCATATTCCTGATATGGTCTTCTGGCTATTCCATTAAAGCAGAATATCGTTTCAAGCCCTTCTTTCTATGCCTTGTCAACCTTCTCGATTGACCTGAACACCAGGATTTTGTAGCAGACAAAAAAACCAGACCTGCCTCCCACAAAATCACGTGTGTGTGTGTCTCCCTGGAGAAAGACTGTACCACTTTGTGTAGCTGAAGCACAGAAACATCACGACAAAGCACCCTACACCTTTTTAAGACTTTAACTCGGAGCAGCAGTGGCACCAAGGACAGATTGTGTCTCTGGATCTTCCTCTGTGCACTGCCCTCCCACCACAAGCATACAGCAGAAAGCACATTCTAGCTGCAGTCACAGCTTCAAGTCTAAATAAAAAGTCAGAGTTTTCCATTTGACACAGGTTAATAACGCTACCAACCTGCTATTTTTCAGTCATCTAAAAACTATTACTCTACGGTCCATTTAAGTTCTTGAACAGTTTACATTTCAAGAGAAAGGGTGTCATTGCAGAATAATATGTTAAAATTGTCTGTAACTGCTATGAATGCACACTCAAAATGGGATTAGTCTTTTGAAAGCGTATGAACTTTTGGCATGGCACCCACTTTTCATCTTGTCAGAGCGCTACCTGATGCATACATACACCTGGCAAAATTTTTTGTTATTGACAAAAAATGGTTTAGTGCAGCGCTCAAATGTATTACATAAGGGACATATAAAACCAATTTTCTTTGAAAAAGATATCTGTATTCCTCTAACTGTCAAGAAATTGAGGCTGGAAGGGCACTTTTAACTGAGATTTAAGACTCTCAGTACTGCTGTAACTTCTCAGATGTTTTTAAAAGCCTCTGCCAACAGTCATCACTGCCCACTGGACCTGTGAATTTCATAAATCCAGAAAGTTAGAGGATACTAATAACTAGTACACACCCTATGAAACTCTTCACAAAATTGCATCAAAACTTGAATAAGCAAAGGCTCTCGAGATTAGTCCCAAACTATTAAAATTTTCTTGACAACGGAAACATCATTATAAGTAAGTTACAGCTCATGAAAATTATTGTCAGGCAGAAATTCCCCTTCCTGACAAGCGCAGATCCAAATTTATTGTGAGAACTAGTAGCCAGGTAGTGGAAAAACTGGTGCCCTTATTCACAGTATAGACACTATGGAAACACACTCAGCAGGTGGAAATCGGTGCTTTGATTTCAGTGACATCACTGCAATTTGTGCTAAGTGATAATCTGACATTTAATATCCTTCCTGTTCAACATCCTCAGCCCCAGGAAAGAATTAAAAACACTTAGTTCACTTCTGTCATTCCCAATTCAAGTATCAGACAGCAGCGAGGTGAATGAATGCTCAGAGTGTTGCAAGCTGTTACAGCTACACGTTTTCACTGTGGGGAAAAGAAACTGGACATTATTTCAGATCATTCAGATTGAGGGTCAGATAAAAGAAACTGTAAAGGGCTACCATATGACCCGAGTCATTCTGGAAAACACCTTAAAAAACTTCAATCAGTATGATCTATGCCAGTCATGAAAAGAGGACAACTTAGACTGTGTTCTATTTAAAACTTCCATAACAATACCTCTGTTCTTGAATTGATAACCAGATAGTTTTACATTTAAAAAATTACTTAAAATGTGATTGATTTCTTGGAGAGGTTAAGAATTCTAGTTTACTGAAGGTGACTATTTGGACACGCATCACTAGAACATAAAAACTGAGATGGTCACATTTCAATAAATCATTCCTGAATTAAGGATGAACCATACATCAAAGCACTTCTGACAGTACATTAGATAAAGAAGCCACTGAAAAATTTGTTGGGTTCTTTATTTCTGTCTTCCATTATCTTAGAAAAGAAAATGCATATCTTTTTACTGGTGTAGGAGTCAAAAAAAAAAAAAAAAAAAGAAAAAAAAAAAGGATCTTTCCTTACATGAAAGAGCTAGGCTGCAGATTGAGATGCTGTGGTTTCTCAAGACCTCACATACAGTTCCTCTGGGTTATTACTTACTCAGAGGAGCCAGAGAGGTACAAGTGCTAATACTGGTGATGCACAGTTCTTACTAAAGCCATTCTGCAGCATGGCCTGGTAAGATGGTAAGGCTGCCAATTAGGCAGGAATTTAAGCACAATTTAAAAACTCTGCACAGCTACAGATTTGAAAACTTTTTTCTAAGCCTCAAAGTTATTTTCTTTATTTTTCTTTCCCATAGCAGGATTATCTGTCATCTTTACTCTCCTCCCAGCTACCTCAGGAACAGAAATTCCCTTCTCTGGACACAGCTTACTAAATCCCCTGCACCAGACCCGAGCTGATTCCCTCCTGTTCTCACAAAAGTAGAACTCAGCAATGGGTCTAGCCCCTTCTTGCCTCCTCCCCTTCTCCTTCCCCAGCAGCCCAAGAGATAGGCTGTATGCATGATGCTTTCTTTGGGGTGGAGGCAGGCCAGTGCCTGTGGCAGAGCAGGGAACCTGTGATTCCACGGCTTGAAAGGTGCAAAGTAGGTCCATGACCCATTGAATGCAAGAGGAGAGGTGGGTACACTGTGCAAAGTCCCCAGGCTCATACCCAAAACTCCTTAAAGTAGGGTCATACCTCCAGAAATCCTGGTTCCCTACTCTTCCCCACTCCAAAATCCCCTTGCCTTTTCCCAGCCACCTCACCCAATTCCTCCAGACAACCACTGCACCTCACCCACAGCCCAACTGCAGTACCATGAGAGGATACCCTCCCCACTGAAATGCCTTTAACTCATCCTGGTACATATGAGCTTCTGTCTGTTTGTCTCTCTCTCTGTGTACATATATGTAAGAGCACAGAAAAAGGCTAGCTCATTTAAGTAAAGAAATACATATATTTTATAAAGCATTCTGAAACACACTGTGATTCAGTCTTTGGATATTTACTATTACCACTGTCATTACTACTGCTGCTGTCACATGGCTATACATACTGAACAAATTCAATTGTGGTTAAGTATCAGGAGAAATGCTTCCACTCTTCTTCTAAAAGCAAACTCAGGCCAACTACTCCCCCTCATCTTTCCTGGCCTTTTTCCTATGCTCCATTAAGCACAATATAAGGCAAGTCTCCTTCCTAGAAACTCCAGAAGGATCACTTCTTTTGAACAGCTAGTCTCCATCAGGAGATAATCATTTTTGGAATAGGAGAAGAAACACAAGTGGGGTAGGAAAAGGAATTTCAGACAATCTTCAGGGAAACATGAGCTAAATGATGCCTTTCCATCATGCTTTTGGCCAATGCTAGCCCTTGTAAAATAGTGCAAATGAGAAAAAGTCCACTAAAAAAGATTTCCTTAGCAATCAATACAGACTATCTGACTAGACAGATGAGCAGAAGTATTGGGCTGCAAGGGTCAAAAACAGTTTGACCAACAGTTTCTCATTAAACATGTGGCTTTATCAACACCTGATATTTGGAGCTGACATCTGGCTGGTGACCAGTCACCAACAGTGCTCACAAGGGCAAAACCAGTTCTGTTCAATATTTTTATCAAAGATCTGGACACAGGAGTTGAAGGTGCCACCAGTTAGTTTGCTGATCACACCACCGTGGGATCTGCTGGTTTTTTGAGGGATGAGAAGCCTTGCAGAGGGATCTAAATAAATCAGGCAGTTAAGCAGCATAAATGGCATAAAATTAAAAAAAGAAAAAAAAATGCCTGATTCTGCAGCTAGCACAGAGTAATGCCAGGCACAAGTACAAACTGGGAGAGGAGTGGCTGGAGAACTGTGCTGTGGAAAGGGATCTGGGGGTGCTGGTTGACAGCAGGGCCAACGTGAGTCAAGAGTGTGCCCTGAAAGCCCAGAGGACAAACCCCACCCTGTGTGCATCAGACACAGCATCACCAGCCACTCAGGAGAGGTGACCATCCCACTGCACTCAGCATCAGTGAGGCCTCCCCTGGAGCACCGTGCACATTTCTGGGCCCCACCATTTAAGAAAGATGTGGAGATATTCAAATGCATCCAGGGAAGGGCACCAAAACTGGTGAATGGGCTGAAAGGCATCTCCTGTGAGGAGTCCTGAAGCAGTCAGGCAGTTCAACTAGATGGTCATACTAGGTCTCTTCCAAATGAAATAGCTTATTTAAGAATAAAATAACTTCTCAACATATTGCTATATCAAATCTTGCCGATTTTCATATAAGAACTGAAGTCCATTTTCCAATTTGGAAGGAAGGAAGGAAGACAGGTGCTGAAGCACATACATATGTAATGTATCAGAATATTTTTTCCAAAGTAGTTTCAGATTGCAGAATGTAGCAGTAATCTTGAACTATTAGTAGTACTGAATGCTTCCACCACAATTAAACATTAAAATCATTTTAACAAGATTAAAACAGAAGAATTCAACTGCTTCTCCATACAGTTACAACCTGGGTTTTAAGGAACATGCATTTTGTGGGAGATTTCTGTGCTACAATTGTACTTCTTTACCTAACATTTACATTTTCCATTCAATTCCATTTTCTGACCAGGTGAGAGATACCACATGAAAATACATTCCATGTAACAGATGAAAAAAAGCTACGGCAACACTGTACTGCCACACTGAATAGGACTGCAAAAATCAAAGGACCTTTCAGACATCATTCTCCATAGATGTCTCAGTTTTTAGCTACAGCAGAGGAACTGATTTATTAAATTTAATCAGGGTACCACCCAGAGAACATCTAATACAAGCATTTCCAGGGCTGGGTCAAATGGAATTCATTGCAACAGAATTTATTGCACAAGTGTTATGCAGTCAAATTAAATAAGAGGGGTGGGGGGGAATCACCTTAACTTATATCCAATGGCAGACAAAAAACAAAATTTCAGAGAAGTATTTGTGAGGAAAAACTAGGTCCTGCATCTTAGTTTTTCCCCTGCAACCACTTCTTTCAGAGCACTTCAGACAAACTTTACTAAACTTGTCAGCATTGTATTCCTTTATGTATGGATACACTGTTCTTGAAAGAGGTCAACATGAAACACACAAGCAGGCTTTCAACATCAAGAATGCCTGCCTTTTCTTTTGACTCCTCCCATGAAAAAGAACTTTCTCATGTCCCTGTAAGAGATTACACTGCTCATAAAAGAATCTGGAGGTTTATCTTCCCACACTCAACTACTCTGACTTCAGCCTTCAATCTCTTCAGGCATATTCTGGAAGGTAGGACTTTTTTGTTCCTATATACATATAAATACATATATATACATGTGTTACACTGACATTGACAATGTAGTTCTTTAAAAACTTTGGATGCCAAAGGTTTTACGCTTATGCATTTAAGTACACATCAAAAGATGCATTTTTCCTTTGAAGTCAACAGGAACACTTTGAAATGGACTGCTTACACAAGTGTCCAAACACAGAGTGGCGTGCTGCATGTTAGGTGCTCAAGGTGAAAAGTTTATCTACATCCTTACTCTTGCAATGGAACCCCTGAAGTGGTCTGTGACAAGGTGTAAACATTACGGAATTTTCCACCTAAAAATACCGCCCGGCACTGCCACAAGAGTGAGGCCATTCTCTTCCTACTAAAAGACAGTGGGAATTCTGTCTACTGACAGTTATGGGATTTTTCTGGTGCTCCATCTTTTCTTCTTCTAGGATTCTCTCACAAAATTGCAGCACCTGTCCCCATTCTTAGGTGAGGTGATGATATAGTGCAGTTCCAGAGAAAAAAAGAAGAGTCATCTGCTTCTAGTTCTGCCACAGAATTCCCTGAAGTTAGCCTGGATTCTCATTGAACTAGCAGAAGAGAATATGCACTACACTACAGATAAAAGGCTTGGAAAGCCTGCAAATTAATTTCAGATGAAGGCAGAAGAGCAGAAACATTTCACAGCACTAGAAGGAGTAAGGCATTACATCATCAGTGTGTCTGGTTCTGTGATGTAATGAGGAGGAGGTCAGCCTCTTTTCCTATCATGGAAAGACTTGTATTTTCTATGTCCAGGGGCATGCACACCCGTGCTGCACGCATTCATAAAAAACAAACAGCTGCACATCAGCTCCTGTAAGTACCTACCCATTGTACTGACACCTAAAAACATCCAGGTGCCACTGAAAATCTTCTGGCAGCATTAATCAAAACACAACCTTCAGCTACATAGTAGGGGAACATGAGCTACATAGCCAGAGATTCAGGAGAGGGAAGTTCAGCTGACTGCACTCAGTACAGTACCACTGAAGTTCCACATATCTCAGCTGCTCTTAGCTGGGAATCTGATCCTAGCATACAGTATGTGAAAAAGGGGAATAATCTTTATGCTATACATGTATGCAGATGTGCACACAGACAACTCCATGGATTACAACTGCAAAGTCAGTGTGTACTTACTTCTAAAAACACAATAAATTCTCCATTACTCAACTAACATGAAACAGAGCAATACTGTCATTCCCATATCCACAGGATTTAAAAATACTTCCCGTTCTGATTATCAAACCTCAAGTCTCTGTAAAGAGTTATCAGCTGTAGCAGGACAAGCAAACTATTGAATCTAAATAAAGAAAATTAGCTCTCAATGGTACAGTGCTTTCAGCATTAGATACACCATGTATCACCACACCAGAGAATTTGTGTGGGAAATTTAGATAAGAGGCTGTTCAATTCCATTCCCCTCCTAACAGGATGGCAGCAGTGCTGAAGCTGATCCTACAAATCTGTGACTATTTCATAGAGCTATTCTTACTTTTTCTCCATTTGCAATCAAGACAAGGGCATTTGGCTCAAGCAGGCAGGCTTTTCTTCAATAAATGTGGTTTCAGCCAGCTCAAAAGGATTAATGAATCCAGGTCAAATTCACTGACTAATTTCATCTGGGAAAAAATAAACTAAGAGTTAGTGTCACAAAACCTCCCTCAGAGGCTGGAATTGTTCCCTCTTTACCCAATACCTCATTCAGAGTACTGTGGATACGGGGGAAACCTGGGCTCTACCCTAGCACTTCCAGGGCAGTTAAAACAAAGCCCAAGCTATCAGGTGAAAGGAGATGCCTTCGCAGCAGTTCAAATCTCCACTTTTATTCACTTGGACACAGAGTGTCCAAAATGAAGCATTTGGCTTCTAGTCAGAAAAACCATTCCACGTCAAGCGAAGCATCGCTTTTATCTTGACATCTAGAAGCACACAAAAATTGATCACTGCCTTTGCTTCAACATTAATTACAAAAATTAACCAAAATTAATTCTGTAATTTTATGGGCTTTGAAGTGCAGATGTCGAAAAAAGCCTTTGCACTGTCCTGTACACACTCTTCAGTACAGTAGACTGCTCAAGATGAAACCTAAATTTCATTACTCATCATCTAAAGGAAATATGCACATTTATGCAATGTCCTCTAATACAGTCAAATTGCCTTTTCACCCTTTCTAACACTATAAAATGTAAGGAAAAAAAAATCAAAAAAATCCCACAAACCCACAAAACCTGACTGCAAAATAAAATGTAACTATTTCATTCTATTTAGTGTGCTGCTTTGGAGACAATTCCTTCCTTGAAAACAAACAGCTATAAATATACCAAAATATTGCTTGCACCTTGGTGTTATCCCCAAATTTCAGTCTCCTTTATATTCCCAGACAGTCATAATTAAAGTCAATTATTGTCTAATATACAGTAGAGAAGACACTTGGCAACTGTTGTTGAAGCAGTGTAAGTGAAACCCCAATAACTCAGATCTCACCCTCAGACAGGTACATCAATATCAATAATTTATTTTCTTAAGCTCCTGCTGGGCTCCTAAGTCTTCTTTACTGTAACAATTCTACTTTGCTTCCACAGCACCTTAACATCCCACCCTCCAAAACACATTTTTACATAAAACATGTGAAAGCAGCATTTATTCCTCTCAATTCTTGCATCACCTTCCTTTATGCTGTTCCACTTCTGCAGACAGTAACACACACAGGCAACAAGCTTCATCTTGAGCTTTACTAACAGAGTCTTGCTTTTTCTCTCAAGCATATCACAATTTGTAAAGAACAACGTCACTGCTCCAAAGCACCTAAGTGGGATACCATATGTCTTTGCAACACACTTCTCACGCATCCCATCAGCCTGCCTTCCCTGTAAGACAGCAGCCAAAGAAGAGTGCTGTGTGTACTGCTCACTGACAAAAAGCACAATCAACCCATGGGCCCTCTAGGGCTTAATGCTGATCTTCATTCTCATTTCTAGCTAGTATTTTCAGAAGCAGATGCTTTACTTTGGCACAAAAACAGCCACAAATCCATTAGTACCTTATGACCAAAGCTAAAAAAATGAGTTTTTTGTAACAGTGAAGGTTTCCCCGATGCCTATACACACAAATCACTCCAATTATTAGTAAGGTGACACGCACTAACATGCAGGGTAGGTTTGCAGATGTCCACAGGGAAATCCTCACATCCTTACCAAAGATGGCCACAGGTTTGCTCATCATTGCCAAAAAGACTCTTAAGTGGCTTCAGAAGGCACAAAGATCTAGCTCCCTTTGGAAAATGCTTTCTATAATACACCCTCAAGGGAGACATGGCAGATGTCTGGCTGCGTGTGAAGAAATGAACCAGCTCGACTGGTTTAATAACCTATCCTAAATACAACCATAAACCAGCTGCTTTTCCTGGATTCCTGGAAAGAACTGGGAAAAAAAAAACTCTATCAAAGGGATTTGAATGGAAAATACCAAGCCAATACACACACCTGAATATGTCACGCTCTTACTTAAACTTTCCTCTCCTGATTCATTCTTCTGCTCTGTAATTCTGCTTCAACCAAAATAGCAAAACATCAGCAAATTATATTTCTGATATTTGATAAAAATAAAAATTTGATAGATATATTTATCAGTATTTTTTTGAACATCACTTGGAAAAAAAGTACATCAAGTAATAGGCTTCTGTAGCAATTGTTTCTACAACTCCATTACATAAAAACAGGTGTGCAAACAGAAGACTAGAGAGTAAAAGCTGAAAGATAAAAAGGTGATGAAAAGGAAAACCCACATACATATAGTTAGGAAAAACTTCCAAGTCCTCCCTGCTACAGAAGTCAAGAAAAGGCCACACAAACTCCCACTAAGCCTGCAATAAATTTACAGCATTTTGGAGCATGGAAATAAACATAGCTGCATACTCAGTGACACAGGAGCTCTTTAGTCTCTCCATCCCTGGAACTGTCTTGCAAAGCTCAGCAACAAACTGCTTCCCTGCATGCATTCACATGAAAAACATTATTTAGTTTTCAGTCCAGCTTTTCTTAAGCCATTCTTCAACCCTTTTTTTTTTAACATTCTTTAATCAATTACCCCAATTAAAATTTTCCAACTAAACATCTAAAATAAACTACTTCTCCTCATTTACCCTTCCAAAATTTTACTGGACTTTTGGATGCTTTTACTCTCTGAAAGGGGAGATGCGACCTCAAATATTGACACGGTTGATAATTCAGCATTAATCAGATGACAGCCTTGAGAATGACTGTCCTGGTTAATTATCTCCTCCTCAATCCTCCTTCCCACAAAAAAAAATTACAGGTCGTTGCTATTAAACAATGTCAGAACAAATACGATATATTGCTGTCTAGATTGCTCTGTTTGAACTGATACAAATTGATTTATTAATAATGTACTATAAAGCATACTTTGGGCATCTGGAATCACCAAATATACACAATCGTTAGCTACTGTTTTTTTCATGGAATCCCTTTTACTAAAGGGATTCATTCAATCCTTGATGTCTACCTACAGAATAAATTTGAATTTTTTCTCATTTTTTAGAAGCAGTCAGCTTTCCCACTTGAGACCCTGAGCAGTGACACCTGAAATTCAAAATCCCATAAGCCACAAGATCCAAAGAATGACTTTGTTTTCCTGATGATTTAGACAGTGTCTTTAAGTGCCCTTTGAGGACTTGAAGAGTTTCATTCCTTCATGGTACAGACTTCCCATTTCCTTTTAACATCTGAAGACACTGTTTTTCTCTGTAGCAGATTCTTCTGTAAGGGCCAGGAACCTGATCTGAAAATTATTTTTCATGAACAACTTATGCAACAAGGTACAGCAGTAATCCCTCTTTCCCATCTCCCACAAAGCTTACAGAAAGAAAACAAAAGAGAGGGTTAATTAAGTGAACTTAATTTTTTGAAAAAGTAAGCACATGCTTGTTAATTACTGCATTAGGTATCTTTTTTTGTAGGCGAAATCCTTTTTCATTTTAAGGGTTAAAATTTCACATTTTCAAAGTAAAAGACCTGGCCATACCAACATAATCTCCTTTAACCACATCCCTAGAGCTTTTTTCTACAAAAACTAAGAGAAAAACCATACATCTCAAAACCTATTAAACCATTAAGAGATATTTTCAATTTTTTATTTTTTTTGTCTC
Organism: Hylia prasina; assembly: GCA_013397195.1. Taxonomy (NCBI): domain Eukaryota; kingdom Metazoa; phylum Chordata; class Aves; order Passeriformes; family Sylviidae; genus Hylia; species Hylia prasina. The sequence goes on from VYXD01002499.1 coordinate 690,310, forward strand.
TCCTATCCTCTGCATCCTCACACCATCTCTTACAACAAGGAGCTTAATTTCTCCACTCTGGAGAGTATGCTGAAAGTCAACTTGGTTCCTGAAACAGTTTTTCCTAGCACTTTTGAAGTGTAAAACCAACAAGCATAAAGGAAATTCCCTGGAGTCACGTTAGTCAATACCAAGAAAATACACGCTTAACACACAAGGCTAATGAAGACAAACTATGGTTATTTTACTCTGTGCTGTGTCATTAAAAATTTATTAAAACTACGTATTATTTCCAGAGACTCAGTTTTAAGAGTACACAGACTATCTGAGATGGTTAGAATAATAATGTGTTTGAAGTGATGAAAGGATTACCTCTGAGAAGTCCCTCTTATCTGTCAGAGTAAAGGTAGGAACCATCTAACCCAAACTGATCTGTGAGGCATCCTGGATCCAGCTCCTCCATTTGCCAGGATAAAGTATTTTGAAAGTCTGTTTGATCATTGAAACATCTCAGGACACACATATTTCAAGATAAAAAGCATCCCATTTACAGGCAAATTATTTTCCAAGTAAGTAACTTTTGCAGCTTAATACCCTTTACTACAATTTTTGCATAGCACCACTTGGGTTCGGGGTTTTTTCCTGCACTATCCCCTTTACATCCAATACAAAGGTTTGTGTCACTAAGGCAGCCTCATTTGCCTAAATGATGATAAAGAGTCCTGTCGTTTGTCATTTCAAGAGTGACTATTTTTTTTTAAACTTAATTTGAAAGCTGTCTCACAATTAAATTCAAAGACAAACTTTTGCCCTCTGTCTGAAACGCAATTAAAAAGGAAATCAACTTATCATTAACAACACGTTCAAGTGCTAGTTTAGCATTTTAAAGCTATTAACATGCACCTGCAGTCATACAGATCAAAAAGACACTTTCACCCCATTTCCCAATTAATATTATGAAGTATTAATCCACAAAATAAAACATACATGCAGCAGCTAACTTGACTGTACAGTTATGATTTTACAGGAATAAACAAGCTGAGGAGTTCATACAAGATATTTTGTGTATCTACGTGTTTTATTAAAGTAACCTAAAATTCATGTATATCTCTCTTCAAAGACTAGGAAAGAAAGCACATGGCTCTCAGGGGTCATAAGTTTTTTAAAAGTCTTTTTTTTCTAGCTCTCCACATGCCTGATGGAGTGTTATAGCTGCTTCTATTCAGGTCAGCTTTTATTTAGGGAAACATACCTTTGAATTTTCTTGACATTAACCTGACCTGTGTGGAAACCGATGAGTTTGTCTTGTTTTACAAGCAGGCACAGGTTAATCTAAATATTTAAACTACTGACCAACCAACAGTATTCCTGAAGTGTGTGCATCTGGCCAAATCTGTAGACTCAAGTAAATTAACAGATTAATTCTGTGACACACATGGCAATAACCCAAACTTAGAGACACAGAGATGACAGCAGAAATGGTTGCCCCTTTCTGTCCATCAGGGACAATTAGCAGTTATCTGCAATCAGATTAAGATAATTATTAATTTATTAATGCATTAGAGCAGAGTCCAGAGAGCTCTGGTTTCACAAGGAGAACTGGGCACGGAGGGAAGGAAGATAACTATCATCAATTTTCTCTATGGTTTCATTGTTCAGGAATCCTTTCAGACACATTTCCACCTACAGTACAACTTCTGACCTACAGTCTTTTCCTTTTCATATATGAAGCGAGTTTCTTTTATGGGCAGACTGTCTAGTAGCACTCATATGGGCCATCTGGAGGGTCCAGAATTAGCTTTTTTCCCCTCTATATTCCTTGACGAGATCTAATCAAATAGCAGCATTTCCATTAAATATCATATGAACTTCCACAAGCTTTCTCTGCAAAATTACAGAAATTGTCTATGATATGGAAATCCAGAAGTTTTTCATTATACTTTTTCCTCCTCCCACCCCATATTGTGTTTTACACATCTGGAACCAGTAGAAAAGCTATCACATTAGTGTGGGCAATAAGAACCACAGCAAATCCACTTACAGCACAGACATGCTGTTCCAAAAAAATACTGCCAGTAATGGACTTCTTTTCCCCACCAAAGTGCACATATCTTTGGAGGAATAATGAACTATTCGCTAGCAGAAAGACAGAAAGGTATAGCTCTTGATTTTTGGGCATTTCTGAAAAATCAGATCACTTAGTGACCTGTAATCATGTCATTCAGTAGCAGCACTACGGCCAATGGTAAGGAGCAGTTACGTGCAGAGGAAGAAAAAAAGTTTTATATAGTTCAGATTTTTGTTTTCTTTTAAGCACGTACTAGGATTGTATCCTCCCCCTCTTAATTTGAGTGTCCTCATTTTAACACCCAGTCATACCCATAACTGTATATAAGGTTTGGTTTTAACACATTTTCCTTTCCAGCCAAAAGACTACTATAGATAAATTTGGCTGAACAGAGGCACATTTACCCATTTTCATCATCTCTCAGAAAAACAACCCTCAGACTGAAAAATCAATTTATGCCTATGAAATCCGTGCACCTGAGTTAATACTGGAATTAATATTCTATGAGGCACAAACTAGTGCATCAGGCAGTGATGACACCAGATCAGCTGTGCAGAATGCCTGCTTGGTGGTACCTGCTACAGCCCGTGAGTTTTATCTGGAATTCCAGGTAGGAATACAAGTTTTCCTTTCTATTCACAAGTAGCACACTTATCTATAAGCAGCTTCAAGTTGTATCAGACAAAACACACATGGGGACTTATCATTAACACATCTTCCTTTTGAGAAACAGCAGTTCCAGAACTGGGACCAGTGAAATTGTGCTACGTGAACAGGCCTGGATCACTGCAACAGCCTCCAAGTGCCTCACTCTGTTTTAAGGTAACCTCCGTGGCTGAGGGAGGTTTTGGCTGTTGCAGTTGGGCTCTTTCACAGCACCTTCCTTCACTTCCACCAGAGTGAAATAAAAAGGCAAACGATTTTCCTGCGATGCATTTTATATGTTTTAAAGCAAACACACAAGTTGTGGAGGAACGTGCCCAAAGACACCTGATTTGCTGAGACATTTCAAGAGAAATGTGTGATGACACTTTCACTGGAATTGCCATTAGACATGGGAAAACCAGTCAAAATTTAGAAATATAACAGCATCTTAAACTTGCTTACTATCATGATTGATTTTGAATGTGAAGAAGCAGAACGAACTTGAGCATTCACAAGCCATGAGACAAGTCATTGTGACAATCCTTCCCCCTTTAGCTTCTCTTCATTTGTTAGACTGTATTTACAACAGCCTCTCCTACTACCCCTACCACTAACATCAACTTCTCACCCCAGAGAATGAAAAGAGCTCTTAGACAGACTTCTCAGGAAAATGAAAATATTCTGGTAAAGCAAATTCAGAAAAATGTTCCCAACATAATATCAGAAGCTATCACACACTTTATGTGTAGCGAAATGCCAGTAGCACTTTCGAGAAATTCTGTATTCATTTTGGGTGGTTTGGGTTTTTTTCACCATGTCAGCCTCTTGTAATTGTGCTGATTTCTTTCAGATTAGGGTGAGTTAATTTGCTAGGGTCCAATCACAGAGTCTGGATTCAAACGTCAGCTTGAAAAAAATCAAAAAACCTCAGCTGCAAATATGATATTATGCTGAAAATAGACATTGGCTTAAATTCTCACAAACTCATCTCAGAAATCAAATCACATTCTTCACCAAAGAAGGTTTGCTAAACCTAGATTTAGACTGAATATTGGTGAGCTTAAACTGTCAGAGAGTTCCTAGACAGGAAAAAAACCCCAACATGCTGACATGCATCTTCACAAAAGGTCTTAGAGCAACTTCATTCTCATACAAGAAGTGCTTTTTAGAAGCCTTTAATACTGCATGCAATAAATGCAGCATCTGAGGTCTGCAGGGGGTGTTTTCTCAAATCCTCTTATTCCATCCACTCTGAGAACTTCACAGCTCAAAATTAATGAGTAAGTGCACTGTAGTTCCACAGCAAAGCTCAGCTGTTGTACCCCCCATTGGTACTCCCTCAAAAAACAGAAAAAGCCCCAAACTCAGATCTTTGTTCTTCTGCAACTGCACTACAGAATCCAGCCTTGAAATATTAGTTTGATATCATGTGCCTCACTGTGTCTAAGACCCAGAAGTGCACTCTATCACTCTATCTTCAAATTATAAATGTCTTCTATTAATCAACAACAAGTAAGGTTGTCTGTTGCATGAAGGATGTGTGAATATTCAGCAAGCAAACTGATGATACATTCTGGTCTTGAACACCACTAAGACTTCACTGTAATTCCAAGCAAACCTGATCATTTGTAAACTGATTTTTTTAAGAAACATAATTAAAGCCCCATGTTCATACATTATGCTCAGATGGCAACATTTGTGACATTTTCAATTTGAACAATGTCACTGCGATGGAGAGGTCTGAAATTTACTCATTTCAGCAGAGCCTGGTTACATGACAGTGCCTGATTTAAACAGCCAGAATTTAAAGTCCCAACATGTTGTGTCTGTGCAGCTACTTTTTGTTTGTCTTCACAGTCTATTGACCAGTTTAATATTTTGGAAGTGAAAGAGTCCAAAGTGCTCAGGAGTCTAGACTAGATGCTCTTGGCTTGATGATTCTGTCATTAAGTCTGGTACGACTGGGCTGTGCTACAGGCAAAGTACCACTGCCAATGGACCAGCAATTTCCAGCCATGCATGAGACTGCTAAGGATAACTGTGAGTGTGCTTTTCATGTATTTGGTGGAAAAAATAGATACTTGCCTCTTACATCTTGGCCCTGGTTTAACAAACTTTTGAAGTGTGTGTGTGTTCATAAGGCAAATGTTTGACACATATAATCTTGCACTTGCATCCATTTCAGCACCTACTGCCCTTTTCAATTAAGTCAGTGAGAAACAAGCTCCAAAACAACTTCAGAAATCCAATCTTCTCTTGGTACTTAAAATTTCAGTTCTCCTACTTTCATTAAAATGATCGGCCATGAAGCATTTCAGAAGAATTAGAAACTATGCATATGTTAGTAACTTTATCAAAATCAGTTAAAATACATATTAGGAGAACACAAGAGCTTGTACAAACCAAACCCATGAAAGTGGGTAAAGCACCCATCTGTTACAGACAGACAACTCTGAAGAACAAGTTTCAGTTCAAAGTTTTTTATCAGCTTAAACCAGGCTGACTGAGGAAGCCTCTGTTTTCTTTCTTTGGTTCTTACTATTCCTACCTCCATGAATATTCTCTAAGTTTTCTCCAACTTTTCCAGTCCAACAGTATGACCAAGATGGAGAATTCCATACTGAAGCCATATCAGTGTCCAGGGACAGACAATATGTAGCATATGCCTAGTTATCTCTTATTTCTCAACTCAGAACAAAAACAGGCATCCTGGTCCTTCCCTCACAAAACTTCTCTCCATGTCTCTCAATCCAAAAGCAGTATATAAATTCTTGGTCACTCAAGAACATAGGCTGGACATCATCTTGGATTCAAGGCAGATGTGAGGACGTGTATGGAATTCTATCCCTAAGTGTCCTGTCTCTCCATCTCTCTATGTTGGTATTCCTTTCTCTAACGGATCAATGCTTACCAATCAACTTCTTCTACATTCCAAATAATCTCATCTCCAAAACATCAGTCTTGATGCTAAAACTGCAAATAGCACTGTCTGCCTGCTTTTATTATTTCTACTTTCTGAAACGGTACCTTTTAAAAGAGCTTCCTCCATCCTGTCCTTGCCACTTTGTAGGACATTTTCAAAGATCAGCAAAGCTTCCCAATTATCTTTCTTGAAGTCCCCACAAGTCTGCACTGAACATAACTTTTTCTCTTTACACTGACTGTGAACTGTCAGGAACAGAAATTGCCTTTCCCTTCACTCACCTTCCTATTTCCTTTGTACAATACTTGGGGCAACAAAATCTTAGTCTTTAGCAGAGTTCCTAAGCACTGTGATACTACTGAAAGGAATAAATACACTATACACTAGACTATACCAATGTATCACTGTTAATACTGTTGTAGTCTCTCCTACATACGAAATACCACCTTAAGAACTGCCTAGCAACCTAAACTGAATTTGAAATGGTAACAGAATTCAGTACTGTGTCTGGAAATACACCGTCTCTCTAAGATATTCCTACCTTTCCAAGAAGTTAGGAGTGTTCTTTCAAAACTTCTCTCAGCAGCAGCTTGCTGCCAATTATACTTACTAGGATTAGGAGATGGTTTCGAGACACCCACCAAGATCTCCAATAACCAGAAAGTTACTGATGACACATGAAAGTCTCCTTTGCAGTGCACAGCTATGATCTGGGAAATGGTTTCGCTTTTAAGTGATAAGTGTTTTTAAAAGTGTTTCACTTTTAATTCAGCAACTACTGAATTCTTTAGAATTCATTAAATACCATCAACATTCTGCTCTCTATATTAAAAGAAAAACCAAACACCGAACCACAGGAAAACTGCTGACAGTTACAAAACCCTCTCAAAGCAATTTAATGAAAATCATTACTTACCTTTTCAAAACAGTTACAACATAATTAAGAATTTTCTCACTTTAGAATCACATTTCTAAGACCATATAAAATAACAAGCGCTGTTCTAAGATATGCCTTTATGGAATTTAAGTATTTAAATTGTTTAAATCTTAAGGTAGGCTATAATCCATGGTTACAAAAATCAGCCCCCTAACTGACACATTCAAGCAATTTTTATGCGCCTTTGCACTTTCATAGAAGAGAAACAGCCACCCTCCCATTTGAATGAATCTAGATCACAAAGGCATTTCCTCTTTTCCCCTTCACACTAACAAATCCCCCAAAGACTTCAGACAAGTTTCCCATCACCACAGGGCTACCAAGGGCAAAAAGCAAACCTAATGAGGCCAAACGGAGGCCTTCTTTTGCAGAAATGTTAATCTCACTTTTAAGAGAAAGGGAGGTAAAGAAAATCCCATAAAATTTGTACAAAATCACTTGTAATAAAAACATTTACAGCATTTCTTTTGTCCAAGGTTACCATGAAGGGCTTTAATTCAGAGGAACTATTGGGAATACTGTTCCTCTTGTTAAAAATATATTAATTAGTGTAATATATACAGTTGTCTCCTTTGAAAAGCAAACCAAATGAGAGAGAAACCCGTGAGAGGAACAGCAGGGTCCTGCAAGGACCCGCCCCCAATCTCCAATTCACTCCTCTGAGGATGGAGTCCCAGAAGCTGCCTATGAAGCTTCATCTCTTTTCATCTTTAAAACCTTCATTTACAGGCATAAATAACAATGGCATAATCATTAGCAACAGCAAGGAATCCAACTTCAGCAAGAATTGCTATCATTCTTATCCATCTCTCAAAATAGAAAGCCACTCTACAAACTGGCATCTAGCTTTAAAATTGCAGATTTTTAATGAAATCCCTAAATGTACTTCCCAGGTCTGAAATGTAACAATTGCTAAGACACTCGTCTTGATGCTTCATTTCACATATCCATGTAGTGGATATCCTGATCCCTAGAGTTTGCAGCAGCAATATAAGTACAATTTCTTCTATGTGCTGACTGACAAATAGCAGGTTTTAGCAGCCAGCAACCATGCCTAGACTGCTTATTTCAGGTGAAAGTTTTTTGAAGCATAATTTTGGATACTAGTTTAGATGCTAAACTCTAAGTGCCCACCCCAAAAGACATCACCTCTACCTGAAAGTCGCTCCAAAAATAAAATTATATGAGGCTGCCAGTGTGTTTTGTGGAAAATTTACTGTGTATACAGCCAATAGTGATATTTTCCATTTCACGTTTCTGATTTCCACATAAATACATTTGTATCCACTCTCTGCCTTCCTTCAGATCTGCTACTGTCTAAAAGATATACAGCAGTAAATGTACAGGTGTTATTAAGAAGAAAATAAAGTCCATAACCTAATTTAAAAGAAAACCCACAACACCAGACGAGATCATTCTCATTTCCACGCACACTGTTGCCATAAAGTGTGTGTAAGCCCAAACACATCAGTCCTTGAATTAGCAGTGCCCTCTGCTACATCAGCTGGTGAGGGTTAGCACGGGTAAGAATCATTAGCCCTGTAACTGATAGAACAACTCTGATGATGCTCAGGGAGAAACAGCAGCCAGTTTACTCAGCCACTGACAGGACTAGGAATAATAATTAGGAATAGTCCTAATTTTTGTCTCTTCTGTCTATTATACTTCACGTCTTGGTACACGTGTGGAGCAAACAGTCGGTGAAGGCGTTAATTTACAACTCTGTTTTTAGAATCCAGCCACACTTTAAAGTCATGTTTGTTTAATCACTGCCGCCACCTCATATACACAGAAACCACACCAACAGCACCACGTTTTTGACTGCAAGCTTTTTTTCTTAAAAGGCACTGCAAGGACCAAGCTTGATGAAACTGTGACTCAAACTAAATAGAGGCTTCCCCTTGCTGTGAGGCCCTCTGTTTTTCTGAACCTAAGGAGCATTCATCCACCCCTCTGGCAGCCAGCTAGCCATGGCAGCTTTTTAAAGGTGTAACGTGGGGAGAAATGAGGAAAAAGCACATCGGACTCAGAGCCTGTTAAATCTTGCAGGAAACTTCCCACTGAAGTAAAATCGTTTGTGAAGAAGGAAACAGGTAAAGGTTTGTGTGGAAAGAAGACTAAAAAAGAATACAGGAAGCAGACTCATTCCAGGTTCTGTATACATGTAAAAAGGATGGCTTGCCCACGTGCTCCCCTAAGACACTTCCTAATGCCTTTGGAAGTACTAAGGGTTTAGAGAGGTGTATTCCATCCTCACCCTTATTAAGATATTTTATGGTTGTTTTAGAAGCAGAACTACATCTGCTGTATCAGTAATCACAATTTCAATATGCATCTCACCAAAAAAAAAAAAAAAATCAACAACTTTATGCAACTGCTCTAAACACTCCTGTAGCATACTGAGTCAGCAACAGCACAGTAGAGGAAAACACTGTGAAAATTAACTTGCTGTCATACCCCATGTGGCATGTTTGCTTCTCTAACTTGACAGTATACCAGCCAAGTACTTACTAGAGCCATACTTGCTTGACTTGTGTGTAAAAATATCACTGAAGAAACACACAGCCCCACTGAAACCAAAGTAAAAATTCTTACCCCAAAACAATCCCACACACAGGTCAAATAGAAACAAATCCAACACTGACAAGCAGGTCTAAAACTTTAATTTCAACACTACTAAAACAAATATATGCCCAAAAAGCACTCCCCTCTCCCCCAAACTGAGTTAGCAGCAGAGTTTATTTTTTGTCTTGGTGATATAGAAAATTACCCCTCAACTTTAAAAGCTATGAATTTCTTGAAATAAAATCATCTGACTGAAATGTTTCAATACTACCATTCTATGCAACAAGAGAGAACTGGAAATGAGAGTGTTGCCAATCTCCTGCCTCCTTGGAACCTTTCTCTCAAAGACAAGCAGTACTTGGCACTGGCTTTTGAGTTTTCTTTCACCTTTCTGAATGTGGGAGCAGGGGGATATATACATTTCTGATATCATCTACATCTACAGGCAGCCTATCTTTTAAATTGAATTCGAGTGTAAAGATGGCAGTGAACAAATCCTGGGGTTCTAAAAAGCAGAATCTATGAAAAAGAACCAATGAAGCAACGTTATCTACCACAACCGATGAAACCATATTTAACTCACAGGATGTTTAAGATCTGAGCAACTGAGAAGCAACATTGAAAATAATTTCCAAAGATCAACTAGACTTATCATCAAGTAAGGGCAGAAGTTATTGATACCACTCCTGACAGATATTTACAAGTCTGCTCTTGAAGACATCTTGTGATAGAGATGCTGTACCCATCAAATAAAATGAGTTCCAGTGCTTACAGTGGAACTGCCTTCAGCAGAGAGAACAAGAAATAATCACACCACTTAGTTTTCCTTTTTTTAAAGTTCTTTTTCAAGTCTTTGAAACCTTACTCCTCCCCTCACTTGTACACTTGTATCCATTCTAATCTAAACCACTCCAGAAGCTCCCTTTCTATTTATCTACAGGCTTTCTTCTGATGGCTGTGGTAGCTGTGCTTGGACTCTCCTCATTGGAGCCATGTTTGCATTTGAATGCTTCCCAGAATGGGACAAAATTCTGCAAATAATACATTACTGAGAGGAAGAAGCATTTCACACAGACAGCCTGTTTTGATATACATGCACGCTGTCATTTCTCAAAACAGCAGACCACTTAACTTACTCTTACCTTGGGATTGACTACAAACCCCAGAAATTTGCATGTGACAACTGGAGATTTAAGTGCTAATCTAAATTCTTGAACCCATAAAGGGGGGAAAAAAAGGGCTATAGGCATACATGCACAGACAGAAGTGTGCCAGCATATCTGTATGGCTGCACAGGCAAATAAGTAGCTAAGCACCTAACACCTCATATATATGTAATACCTACCCTATTAACACATCCAGCCAACAGCAATATACACCTCTTTGGGGAACTTGCACCTCCATCCTAGAAACTGCAGCCCAATCATTATGTTAATGGAAAACAAGAAAGTAACTTAGAAATGTCTCACTTTATTAACCAAGGCTTTCTTTCCTGCCTACATATCCTTATATCTCAACAACCATCTTTACATGCAAAGAATACCCCTAGAAACCAAATAAACAGCAGAAGTGCAAATGGCTTGTTCTGCCTCCTGGTTCACCAGAAGAACTACCTCAAAAGTGTGATTACTGAAAGTGATTCCTGGTAGGAGGCTGGGAGAAGGGAACTACATTGAATACAGCTTTGTTTTCCACTTGTTAGCGTAAGTTGCAACACTGCCAAGTAGAGAGAAAATAAACCTTTTCTCACCAGCAAACAAAACACATGTATGGAAGACAAAGAATTCACTTTCTCAAAGTTGCTTTTTTTCCATATATCTTAACTACACTGGCTTAAGCAAATATATTTTCTAATTCAAAATTAAGGTCAGTAAGTAGTGCCACAGAACCTGTAGTACCACAGGTCTATCAGGAAGAACAAGGCATGGAACTATTTTAAGGTGTTAAATGCAGTAGTACTATAAGGGGTTCAGAGTAAGTGCAGTGCACTGTAAATCCATCCCAGTAACAACCCAAAACTTGTATGCTGTGCAAAGCAGATTTGTAACCCTTGAAAATTAAATATTTCAGTATGGGTACTATTCCCTCACCAACCACTAAATCCACAATGCCTTAACACTGGATTCATCAGCCCAACAACAAAAAGCAAAAGACACCCATAAATAAAGGCTGGTATTTTTCAGTGACTGCAGTATATTCCAAGAACCCTGTAAATTACTTCACCATATGAAGTACTGAAATTTCATCAAGTTCTCTTTCAAGTAAAATTAAAATATTTCTACCAAATCAAGTAATAAGAGATCAGGTCTCCAGAGAAAAATCGCTTTTGAGTCCATAATAATGGAAATAAGAGAAAATTTCACAAAGTTAGATGCAAGGAACTGTTTTTTCCTTGCAATTTAAGAGGACACACTTGGGTAAGAAGGTCAATAACTCCTGAAAAAAGGCTAGAACAGTAATAAAACTCTGAGCACTCTATGCCTCCACTCCCTTGATATCCTATAAGACCACAAGCATCTAGGAATGCTGTACAGCACTGGGGGATGCTTTTTTTGCCTATAGCCAATCTCCTGTTTCACTCAGCCATTTATCAATTTTTTAATGCAAAGCTTTCTAGTAAAAATGGGAGCTTTTTTGGTTTTGGTTTGTTTAAGCTTTTCTTAAGGCTTCATGTCAAGAGAGGTATTTGCTCACAGACAAATTTTCTGTGGTTTTCAATCACCTTTCTTAGCAAGTAAGGTTCTAAGATTTTTCAAGTTCCAAACTTTTTATGAGTTCTCTAACTTCCAAAGACATAAGAATTTTCCTAGTTCTTCTGTTTACAAAAATTTCCACTGATAGGTCTGTTCAGTGTTTTTTTTTTTTTAAGAAAAACAATTGGTTTATCATATACAATCATTTATCCTAACCCAAATTCCAAGGTTTTTAACCATAATCACTGAAAAATACATTAAATATGAGCACAGGTTAGAAAGAGATTTTATCTATAAACACTTTCAAGTACCCTTTGTTCCTACAGTTCATCCCTTGGGAAAACCTTTTTAATAATTATTTTCATTAAATGTGTTCAGCTGTTGAAAACCAAGCAAAGATTTGTATTTGAAAGCCAGTAATATTTGCATTTACTCCTACTCCTGATGCACATATTGAATGGGCAAGTAGAAGTGATATTAATGTGTTACTAGTAAAAAATATTGCCATTGACCCCAATAACACATGTTCAACTTGTGCTAAAGAAAAAATTCATACTACCTTGTATGTCATGTCTGCAAAAAATACTACTGACTTCCATCTCACTGTTTTGAAACTGCTCTCAACTGACAGTAGAATATGTAATCAATTCTTTCTCCCTATAGTCAAACCAAGAAGCATTTTTAGACTCTGGAAAGACCAGTGTCACAAGATCTTATTTTGTACACAACTGAAAAGTAATTGAAAGATAAAATGCAGCATATATAATGAATGCAAATAAATATGAGCTGCCTGCTGCTGGTCAGTCCATCAGTAGTTTGGGAAAATTAATTTATGTCCCTTCTCTGCTAGCCAAAGAGCATGTAATTAACTTTCCCTGGGGGGAAAAAAAAAATTATTCAGTTCAATCACTGGACAGCAGAAATTTAAAATAATTGTATTTTACCAAAAAGGAGCCCCCAGTTCTAGCCTTCCTTCTGACTGCATTTCAGAAAGAAAATGGGGGCCAGTTATTTAGAAAAGTGTATGTTTATACATCATTCTTCAAGAAATTGCTGTTTTATGAAGAATCCTATTTCACTTCATGAAAGAACAGTCATTGTCTCAACAAAGCAGCTGAAAGCAGCATCAAGTGAATGCCCCCCTTGCTGTGCCTATGGAAAGTGTATTCTGCTCCCATCAGGAAGCAAACCTGCAACCTCACTCGGTGTGGACACTGCTGTGGTATGATCTGCACCACCTCAACAGGTGGAAAAACCTGCAGCTTTGCTGGGTGGAATATCTGGTTCTTCACAGTTTGTAGCTGTTATTTGTTACAGCTCCCCTGACACACGACAAAAGGAAAAAGAAACTAGGCACACAACTAAGTTTTCATTTGGCCTAATCTTTCCAAATCCTAAATTGTGGCTGTTTTGTAGCAGACATTGAGAGAAAAGGAGACTGATGCAGCTAAGGTTGCACGTATTTTGGAAATTCTTCATTCACAAAAGGGGCTCCTTGAACCTCTCCTCACAGGTCACTACAGATTCCTTGCAGACTTCAAACTGATGGCTCCATGTCACCGAAGTTCTGCTTGAGCCACTTCTTCTCAGCAATTTCACAGGGTTTAGACTGAGCTGACAAATCACAGACTAACAAAAAGATTAGTGTGTCTGAACACAGTGCAACACAGAGGTGTGAGTATCCCTCTGTGCCATCTTTTTCAGGTCCTCAAGCAACCTCTTTTTTTGACTGCCTTCAATGGCCCTTAAACCATGTTGCTGGAGATATCTATTTGAGGGGATATCTGTCTTCACATGAAAGATAGTTTTCTTTAGAACCTGCAGGAATTTTCTGAAAGAGTCAGAAAACTTATGGCTGTGTTAGTCCCTATCCAAGTGCTATAACTGGTAACTGCCTAAGTTAAACAATTACAGTTCATCTCAAAGCACAATTAATAGTAACGTAACAGTGTCATACTCGCCCCTCTTTTTCTGTCAAGTCCCACATCTCACATGACAAACACAGAAGATGAAGCACATTTAATGAATACAAATTAACATGAACTGCCTGCTGCTGGTCAGTACATCAGCAGTTAGTTGTATTTTGCAGCATTTTTAGGAAAATGACTCACGTCAATACATGGTCACCAGGTTACTAAGACAAACACATGAAGTACATGCCTGGGAAAGAAAAGACTGCGAGTACAATTACATTTTGCTTCTAGCAAGAGTAATCCATAGGAGGCATCAGAGCTCAGGCCTTATTGCTGTCCTTTCTGCTCTACAAAAAGCAGGAAATGAAAGAGAGCAACAGCACTCACAAAGCAACCTAATCAAGCAAGGAGGGGTGATAACAGCTCTGAAATTATTCAAGTCCATCTGCATGCCTTTAGAACCTCAACATTAATATCTACCACAGACCATTTGTCTTGACAATCTAACATGTTTCAACAGAGATAACACTGAGTGTGACAGTTCCCATGGGCGTCAAGGAACACTGCTTTCACCACAGAGGAAGCCAGCACATGCACTGTTTTCATGTTTCTGCCCGTGTAGTCCTGCTGCCAGACCAGAAGAGAGTGATGCAGAACTGGAGTTACAACCAGTGCCTTGCTTAGAGAATACCATACTGCTAGCTCCCACTAGCCTTCATCTTCTTGTAAATCCCTGGTCAGCACCACACAGAATGTTAGCACCCTCTGTCAGGAAAACATCCAGGCTATGCACTCTCCCTGCTCCCCACTTTCCAGAAGCTGAGGATATGCCACGACTACTTGACTATATGGATCACCTGGGAGCCACTCCATAAATAAGGGACACTTACCCACCTCATGCCACTGTTTTAAGTCCCCAGGTGGTCTGTCCCTTAACCCACTACACATAGACATCTTAGCTGAGTATGCATCTTAGATGGGCTGCACACGTGACACACCCAGACACATCCCTTTTTATTCCTTCTTGCCAGGTCTTGCATCTGCTAAGTTTTGAGGCACCCTTTCAGCAGATTGCACTTAAACATATCCTGCTGTCATCCACTGCTCAGACTGAGTGAGCAGTAAGCATTGAGATAACCTCTAGAACACAAAAATCCACCCTAAGCTAACCTCTTCTAGATGCTGCAGAGAATAGCTGTATGGAAAAACATTAGAAGATTTTTTCACTATTTTTTCCTCTTTGGACTGTGTCGGTCCTTAACCCTTCTTCATTATCTCTAAAAACAAACCAGGCACCTGACTACAACAGTGCATTCCTCCTTGCTTATCTCAGTCTCTGACAACTGGATTTTCCTCCAAGTATGGGCGTTTCTTTAACACCACAGACTGAGCTGTTCTGCTACCACACTGAAGTGCACTGAAGATAACTTCAACAGCTTGGCTGAGCGTGGCTCTTTTTCCAGAAGGAAAATCCACGGACATTGGAACCAGGCACAAGCAACACGAGAGGACTACAGAGATGCTGTTCACCACTCTAGGGACACATGCAAACTGTGGGACAGGCTGGAGAGCAGCCCTCCAGAAAGAGATCAGAGAGACTGAGTTTATGGCACTTAGAATACGAGTCAACAGTGAGGCCTGGCAGCCAAAAGGGCCAACAGCAACCTGGGGTGCATCAGGCACAGCACCACCAGCCAGCTGAAGGAGACAAGTGCCTCACTCTGCACTGCAGTGGCCTCACCTCACCTGTGTGCAGCTTGGGGCACCTCAACAAAAGGACACCTGACTGTCTGAGCGTCCACATGACACTGACAGAACACTGAAAGATCTCAAGGGTAAGCTCTACAAGGAGCTGCTGATGTCTCTTAGATGGTTGAGCTTAAAAAAGCAGAACATTCTGTGTTAAGCAAATAAGGACTTGTCAAGCATAGCATCAGCAAAGTGGAGAAGGGGGATCTAGTTCACCGAGTTAAAAGAAGAGACTGCCTTGAACAGAGAGATCACCTCTTGTCCAAGTATAAAAATCAACTCGAGTCACATGCACATGCAGACTTCAGTCATGTTGGCAAGGAAACTAGAAGGAAGGTCCAGCTGTATATAGGGGGGTCTTTCTTTCATGTCCCTCAGAACTGATGTTCTGAACCTCTGTACAATTTTTAGTAGTTCTATCTAATCCCTTCAAACTGGCTACTGCAATGACTTACATGCAGCCTCTTAATTGAATGTGATAAAAAAAAAGTCCTCCTACCATACATTAGGACATGGCTCAGCCTGGAATTCAAACCAAGGAATTATGCAAAGCTGTCCTAAAGTGAAATCAACAAGTCTCATTGGTCTGAGAACTATGAATTAAGATGTGAGAATACATAATTTCTCCATGAAGTAAATTTAATAATTTTTACTGTTCAGATTGTCCTCAAGCACAGCCAGAACTCTTAGAGCACTACAAAACTAGTTCAGTACTCCCAGAAATAGAGACATAATGTTCTTGTTCAGAGAGTAGAAAGACTAAACAATAAACGGAATGGCAAATTAATAAAAAATAGTATTTGTATCATGGTAAAGAACTATATATCAAAGCTAAAGTAGATGGTGATAGATGCATACATAAACAGGCATTCCCAAAGATCCAAAGGAAAAAATAAAGAAAAAAAAAACCAGCACTGAGGCCACACTTTGCTCTCAGATTCCAGAGTAACTACTGATTCCAGTTAAAATCTTTGGGATTATTTAATGTGCCTGAAGTAATGTACATCCCCATATCAGGTCTGATTATTGCCAGAGTTTTGGTTAAAAGTCTTTTTTCACTCACCTTCAGCTAAAAGTAAAATACCGTTGGATATCAGAAATTGTGGTACCAGGAGTGGCTATTTCTATGCATAGGTGATTTGAGCTGACATTGCCCACATGTTCAATTAAAAAGAATCTCCAGGACGGGTTGTTTTTAAAACAAACACATATTCTAAAAATGTTCCCAGAAGGTTTTTACGAGTTTGTGTTTTTACAACTACATTCACTTGATGACTCCAGCTGATTATGAACTGTAGCACAGATCAAAATGGAACAGAGAGCTGATTACAGAAACTAGAAAGCAGAGACAAGGAATGTATTGGAGACAAACTTCTGCTCCTCTAGACTTTAACTTTACTCAAAATTATGAACATTTTGTCATTTGCACATTTTTAATGTATTTGCATCCATCATATTTTTTTTACAGACGCAAGAACTCTCAAATTTGAAGACTTCTATCCCACCCTAACAGTCCCGTACAGGAATATACTCACAATACAGAACTGTTACTTAGTTTCCCTGCTCTAATATTTCCTCTAAGGTGCATTCCATTAAACCCACTGTGAGAGAGCTTTTTTCCAGTGTTTCCAGAGTGTTCCAGTTGTTGTACTACACACTGAAAACAGATTAATTACTTATTATCCTAAAGTGGACATTAATTATTTAAAATACATCAAAATACCACCTTGCAGCAGCAAAACAATTTTAAGGGATTAAAAAAAAAAAGTGAGGATTTCAGTCTTGCTCTATTTCACTATTGTTCGTGGTTCAGTTTTCAAGGCTCACGTTTCTTTTTAACTGGCCACTGTAATGACTTACGTGCAGCTCTTAATTGAATGTGATTAAAAAAAGGTCCTCCTACCACACATTAGGACATGGCTCAGCCTGGAATTCAAACTAAGGAATTATGCAAAGCTGTCTTAAAGTGAAATCTACAACAGCCAGACTTAAATACTAAACTCTCTTAAGATTACTCTCCCTACACTAAAGAGATACAGTGCATTTGCACGCCTGCTGCGTTGAAAAAACACTTCATCTTCACACAGAGAAACCTTTCCAGGCTTCTACAAACACGGCTGTCATTGTTACAAAGACACCAACTCTAAGTAAGTATTGACAATGGCTGTCTAAGCAAGCACTGGTTCATTCGAAACAAATGCCATACCACTGCATTTTTCAGTCTCCCTGATTCATCAGTGTTCTGTGTGCCTGCTCGCAGGAAACATACTCAAGATAATCCTCACTGAACAGAAATGTCTTCATAAACACATATAGATAGCTACAGCAAACATCATGATCCATTTCTGTGATAGCACTGCATTTGTAAGTGCCAACTAAAGCTGTTCCCTGAGCTGCATATTATTAGCTGACAACAACTACTGAGGGTCCACCAGGACAGAGAACAAATAGACACTGAGTTCAAGCTCGCCACTGCCCTTAAGGACCACCTTAACGATGACCCCACTTTGGTCTGCACTTGAGTCTGTGTGCACAGAGCACATTTCCTGGTACAACAACCAAATCAGGACCCAGAAAGTATTTCTGAGAAGGCTATCTTGTCTGAAAGGTGAAGGGTATGAAATAAATAGCTCATTAATCACCTCTATGTCAAGCTGAAGTGATAGCTCACAACATGTCTCTCTTCAACTGGCAGTAACCAGTAGAACAGCAGCGGCACTGCAAACATTGAGGGAGCATTTGATAAAAAGCATCAGAAGAGTTGATCCTCCAGCCAGCACCAAACAGTATTTGTTACAGCGATGCCACTGGGCATCATCTGGTTGTAAACTCTGTGACTGGAGAAGAAAATATTAATACACAGGCTATGGAGTTTATCCTTTTAATCCCCTGTGGCCATACCCCTATGCTCAGGTATCAAGGCTTCCTCTAAGATCAAGGGAATCAGAACAGGAGCATACTCAGAGACTAAGGGCACAGGGTGGGGAGGAAGAAGTGCCTTCAAGCAGCTGGTTCTCGTATTCTTAAGAGATTATTAGAGGTTCCAGCTGAAGGAAATACCTCCTCAACTTAAGATGTATACACACTGACTTGCAGCACTACAGTCCTCCGTGAGGACCCTACCATCACCCAGATGAGGCACTGATACATCAGAAACCCCACACCATTTCCTAGCCACATAACCAGTATGGCCAACACAAGCAAGACCTTTGTAGCCAGCTATGACCCTGACCATAAACATCTTTTTAGAGAGTTCAGTTAGTGTCCTTCAAGTTACAGGATGCTGTTCTGCTTTCAGATACACAAATCTGTCACTGCTGCAGTGGCAGCCACACGTCTGGTAAGATATTTTGGTGTCCAATTTTCAATATAATTTCCTGTTTTCAAAATTTCTTCTGTATTCCTCAAACACAGGCCCCACTCCTCCCCACAACCAATTTTATAAAGATCTTTTAAATATCAGTTTTCCAGCATAATCTTAAGCACAGTGTGCTGAGAAAGAGACTATGCTTATCAAAGAAACTTAATTCATAAGCTAAGTCTTTAGTATATACTTGTGGTATGACTTTTTTCCTCTGCTTTTATATTCAGAGAAGGAATACTGAAAATACTCAAATAGGAGGAAAATAAATAGAGGGGCTGTTCTTAAGATGGCATAAACTGAAAATGGCAGGACAGCAAAGGTCTTAAAACTACAGTCTTAAGTCTTATAATGGAAGAAAGACTGTAGAAAATGTTTACAGCTTTTACTTGACAGTCCCTTACTCCTAAGAGTACTAAAAATATTTAAAAGAGTACAAAGTGCCAAGTTTATGAACAAAACAACAAAAGAACAAAACAAACAAACAAAAAAAAGAAAAGGAGATGCAAAAAAACACTTTGCTCCCAAATCTTGGCCGATCAGAGGAAGCACATCCCAGCTTTCAAGAGACTGGAGCCGTGCCTGGCACGAGCCTGTTATTTCAGTCAGAGGGAAGCAGTGGATCAGCCACCTGGTTTTATGCAGGTTTCCTTGCTAAGGT
Source organism: Hylia prasina (assembly GCA_013397195.1). Classification (NCBI taxonomy): domain Eukaryota; kingdom Metazoa; phylum Chordata; class Aves; order Passeriformes; family Sylviidae; genus Hylia; species Hylia prasina. The sequence continues at coordinate 709,804 of VYXD01002499.1, forward strand.
GAGCTGTGCTGCAGACCGTGGCACTGTGACTCGACAGGCAGCCCGCTGTGTGTCCAGGATAGGGCAGAGTGCCACAAACTACCAAACCCATCACACTGCTAAATATATCAACTGATACACAGTCCTGTGTACTGCACTGAACAGAGGACCAAGGTTCAAAGAGAAAGATCATTTGATACCCTTCTCCTCAGTAGTTCCTCAGCTGAGCTGCTGGAAGAGCCACAGAAGCAAAGGGGAAGCTACTTAGATTCATTAAGAGTCCATCATTATTCCATATATAGTCTTCTTTATAGCCTCCCCAAGAACCTGCTAATCCGTGATCAACTCTCCTCTGTAATCCCAACCAAAATACATCAGCAAAGGCAAACATCTATGAAAAAAAAATTTGAAAATCATATTCCCAAAACCTCTTAATTCCTGAGTACCTACAATAACACACAAATCATTCAAAAAGTATTCTAATATGCTTGCCCAATATATTGATTACAAGATTATATTCACATATAACCGAAGTAAAATCATTCTAATGCCTAATTAATCTAAACTGAACTAAATGCACCAATTTTAACAGACCTTCATCTATGACCTTAGGAAATAAAATCTTTACTTTCTTCATATTTGTCAACCACCCGATCAGTTTTAAAGACAGTGCAGGGTAAAATATTATTGCTTAAAATCTGCTTTGCTTCTCAGTTGAGGGTGTGTAAGCAGAAGTCACTGAAATAATTGTACTAGTTTTCAGAAGATTCTAAAATAGAAAGTAATATCCCAGTTTTATCACCTCTGTTATTACACTCTTTCTTCATTTCATTTATAGTTTCTTTGCCTTAAAAATGGCTGTCTTCCTATCTTTGGCAATTATAAAAACATGTATTTCTATCTAGCAAAAAAATTCAGAGAACTGTAATAACTTCATGATTCTTCAAAAGGTTTAAAAGGCATCATCATCTGTTTCAAAGCTTTCCCAGCACAAGAAGAAACAGTCACACACAAACATGCATGCAAAACTCACAACTACATGTAAATGCCTCCTTCTATAAATACACATCTGCACATATAAAAAAAGAAACCACTTTACTACAACTCCAACCCTGCCAAAAAAAAAAAAAAAAAAAAAAAAAAACAACAGGGGAAGAGCAAACAAAGTAAGTTTTATAGTGTACATCACAGACAAGGCTGACTTCTAACATATCTTGATAGCTTTTTTAAGGAGAGCACAATGATCAGGTTTTCTTCATCAATGCAACAGATGGAACAAGTGGTTTGCTTTACAAATGAGGAAATTGTAGTCTGCCTTCTACAAACTAGGTAATCTATGGAAATATTTCAATAGGAGATTACTTTAGCTTAGGCATGTCTATGCACTAGCAACTGCTTGCATTATACATTCATCTATTTACAGAGCAGCACTTATTTTTAGCTAAGGAGACTATTTACATGAGGTTGCAGCACTTAATCACAAAATTAAGGCAGATCAAACAACTTGTTGAGCTATGAATGACTACCTACTTGAGTTGTGAACCACCTGGAAGGAAACACTTGACAATGATGGCCTAGATACTTCTCCTTCAGAGGCCAGTAGCATGCATCAGATGATCTCCTGGAGTATCTACCTAACCAGCACTTCTAAAGTTGCTCAAGTCTACAGGGGCAAAAAAAAAAAAAAAATCAGTATTTACATGAAAAGTATATAAAAAACTTGCACTTTCAAGCTGGACATTCTGCTCTGGAAATTTGTCCTGACATTTATTTTGATTAAGCTCTCACAAACAGCTGGTTCTGCTTAACTTAATCTCATTAAAAGTCCCAAGCAGCTGAATTTAAGCAGGCCCTGTTCTACTGTAAGTCTAACCTGTAAAAACATGTGAGTCCACAAGTTTCCAAACAACGAGCCTTCAGCATCGTGTTCACTGGGGTGTGTGTGTATCTTCCAACAGCAAGCTGCACTTTAGTTGCATTGAGTGACAAGTGTTTCTCTCAGCCTGTGTTATTCTATGCCTGCTTACTTCTTATTTGTAGTTTTAAGTAAGCAGACAGATTTCCTTTTTTGTGGCTGACAGGAAATCAACTGAAGTGATGAAGGGGAAAGGTGCTCTGTGTTGACCAGCCTTCCCTGAAGAGACTAGTTAGCAACATGACTCAAGGTCTGTTGTTGCAGACCTTGTCCTCTTGTCAGAGGGTAGAAATGAGCTGAGGCACAGACTTCTTGTTAAACACGGTATAAACAGGGCCCTGATTTATTCCTCCTTACAGTTTAGCCATCCTAACTCCAAGTATTCACTGACTCTGGCTGCAGCAAGCTCCTACTGTCTGACTGGTGGCTATTTCCAGCTAAACTATGACTGCAGGTATTGGTTTGCAGATTCTGAATGCAGCTTTTACCCAGATAGACTGTGACTGCAGGTTCCAACAACAGGCTCTAACTGCAGACCCAGACTGACCTTGCAGAAGTCATGTCTCTCCCCAGGATGCTGCTTCATGATCCTCTCCTTCATGCTCCTCAAGGTTCCTCTTCCACGATGATTCTCCTCTTACCAGCTAACCGCCTCTTTTATCTCACACATCCTTATTGGATACAGCTGCTACTCATCGGGGTGAGGCTGTATTGGGTAATTAATACAGCTGTGACTCATCAGGGGCGAGGCTGTACTGGGTAATTAACACAGCTGTTATTTATCAGGGCTGAGGTCACCTGTATTCCCTTCTCCTACAGTCTGTGTGCATTGAAGTGTGATGGCTGATTTGACAGGGTTGATAAACTGAACCTATTAGTTATGTGATTCTATCTGGTAACCTAAAAGGCCCTGTAAAAACAGCTTCTGTCAGTCAAGCTGTTTTCAGATTTAGCTGGTTTTTTACTGTGCTAAGTATAGACAAAATAGACAGGTAAGCTGCAGCCAGTAAATTTAGATGGGAGTGAGAAAGAAGATGAGTGCTACAATGCAGGTTTATCAGTGCTGTGCTGGCAGTTACATTTCCAAGAACCCACTAACCTTTAAGGAAAGGGATGGGGTGTAAGTATAGCTAAACAGAACTCAGCTGAATAAACTTGAGAGACCCTTTAAGGAAATAGATGCATATATTTCTCAATTTAAGAAAGACAAGAAAAAGAAAAACCCAATCACGGACACTACAAGCATTACTCCAGAAGTGGGCTTTACAGCCACTTCTCCCACAGCAACACTCACAGCACCTGAAGTACTTTGACACTTCAGCAGTTTGACATGGACCAGCACCACAAAAAACAAAGTATAAGAACATATATATTATTACCCTCATCTCATATACTATAAGAACAGTTAGTGCAGATAATCAAGCCTTCCTTCTAACATTCCTTGTTCGATATAACTGCACAAGTTTGAATTTATTCAGCTGAAGAAATACAAAAACCTTTTGTTAATAGCACTTTTTGTGGTCAAATCAGCCTTTGCTGCTGCACCACTGAGATCAATAATATTACAAAAGAGAGAAATCTGGTGCAGTCCACTGTCAATCAGTTTCCTTCTGAGCCACATTACATTTCATTCATCACGCTGCACACCCTACTTCCTTGCCCGGAGGGAAGGGAATTAAAAGTCATTCCTTAGCCGATAAAATACATACTTAGCTATTTTGTGGGGAGGAAACAGTATCTTTAAGCAGTCAGCCAAAGAAGACAGACTACCCAGAAGGTCGTATGCTGCTGCACATCAATAAACATCTTGATCTAGGAACTGAAATGAAAAATATCAAGCCACTGAAGGTATGAAAGGAGGACTCAGAGACCTGTCAGAAAAATTACAAAATTAGAGCTGAGCACTGCATTCAGCAAACAGATGATACAGAGATGGCAGAAATAAGTAGTGCTGGGAGCTAGGTTCAGATAGAACACTCTGAAATTTTCAGTAACAGGAAAAAAAAATCACTTTGGATACTTTTTATATCTATCTGCATTTTCTCTTAGGTCTTGCTACTGGTAAACATGTTAAGTCAGCTCCTCCTTTCTTTACCTCTTCAGTCGTTCCAGGACTGCTTCACTGTAAGCATAATAATAAAAAAAAAATAAATAAAAATTCAAAGAGTAATATCCTGCTGATAACTATTTCGTGATTCTTTTAACCCCAAAAAATAGCTTTCTCCTCCATTCTTTCAGCCTCACTAATTGAAATGCTCCAGGGAACAGTCCTTGTGGAAAGAAGAAAGAGCACCTAAATTGTACTTGCATTGCATGTCAAAACAAACATTAGATGCTTCAGACAACAAGAACAGCACTGGGATTCTAAGAAAATACACTGATTTTTGCCATCAATGCTGCTATCGAAATACATATAGCAGATTCATCATCTCACTGAAGAACTGTAGCTGTAGGTTTTGCACTAGAACTACTGTCATCAACCCAGAAAATGACCAATTGGTATTCTATATTCCCTCAAAAAAAAAACCCTTGCCTTATGGCATTTCATCCTGAACGAACAGGCTTATATGCATGCAACTGTGCTGAAACAAACCTGATGGCAGTCAATTGCATAGTGAAATTGGAGGTACTTCAAATGCCAGACCATAAAGCTCTCCAGGACTGGAACAGAGAATCAAGATGACGTGACAACAAAACCAGCACAAAATACCTGGCTAAGAAAGAATGATCAGAGTGTCTGTGCCTGGAAAGGGTTTGAAGCTGCAGAAAGGGAAAGAGTCTGTGAAGGCCCTGAAGTCACAGGAGGAAGAAAAATGTACATTTCCTGATGGGAAACACACAAGAGAAAGAACAAACAAAGAAACATTACCTATGACACTGAAGACAAAGAAAATCAAATTTGCAGTCAACTTTGACAGGTACCCAACACTGAAGTTCAGCTAATGTTCTGAGGAGGGAGGAAAAAACCCTAGAACAAATCTCAAAACCCAGAGACCCCGTAACTTGACATGCAAGTTACAGTGGACATTCATACACAGTGTGTTGTATAGCTATACAGTTAAAAGACATCTCTTATGTAACTTCTATTTTGTCAACACAGAATTAAAGAAATGCATTCCTTTAAGGAATAAATTCACTATAAAGGTCTTCCTGAAAGGAGAAGAAGGGAAAAAATGTAATTGCTTCCTAAAACTGGCCCCTGGTCAAAAGGGACTGTACATAACCACCTGACAGCCTTCCTGCTGAGAAAGCGTGAACTTCCTGTACTACTAGATCTGATTCCTACTCCTGTCAACATCATCTGACTCCAGGAGCAGGTTCTGAGGACCACTTACAGAATAAGACATCACGGCAAGTGTCAGAACTGCAAGTGTCAGAACTTGACCCTTACAATCTATAAAGGATCAGACCACTAAAACAAGTAAGCATATGTCCATTTCCTTTGAAGTCTAGAGGTACATTCACAGGCAAATCATTTTGGGATGAGGAAAATCTGAACGAATCAAAAAGCAAAAATCTTTAAATTCTATTGAATGAGGACTATCCCTGTGCTTTCTGTATGTGTTACTCTTTCCACAACTGTGTAATTCTTGGCACTTAGTAAGAAGTACCCAGCATGGTGCTGGACTGTTCCTCATAAGAGCTGATTATGCTCCCACAGCCACTTAGAGGAAGATTTAGAAGTATGAAATAAGTACCTACACACCTACATTTTCTCTTCATCTTTTAGAGTAGAAAAACATCAACTTAAAATAAAAAATACGCCTGGCAAATGAAAATTAATTTATTATGCTCAAAATTATTTTAGCCACTCAATTTGCCTGCCAGTCCTATGTGCAAAAGGCCAACTACCAGCAGTGACTGCAGCACACTGGATTTACGCAGGCGCTCTTATTAGAGCTGAGGTAATTTAAGAGGAATGTCAGCACAAATTTACTTTTCAAACTTTATTATTCTGCTTTGAGAAGAGAAAGAATGTCTGCTATTGTAATTTTTAAAATATTTACATAATCTTTGATATCTCGTTTTAGTCGCACAGAGTTAAAACCAAAACTCTAACATCACCTCACATCACGTTTCTTTCATGAGAAAACAGAACATAAGAATAAGAAAATCACATTTAGTGAAAATAATGTTTGTAAAGAGAAATGTGATCACTTTTCACTGTAGACAAAATTCAAGGCTACTGTTGAATTAAAAGGAGGTACACGTAGACAGCTCTGCAAGCTGTGAGCTTGTGAATCTGGCTTCCATGGGTATCTGAGACATTGAAACTCACTTCCCTTTGAATGTGCAGCTTTCTACCATAGAGAGGCAAAAGGATGAAAATCTCAAGCTAATCACATCTGTGCCAGTTGCATAACTTTAATCTTGAACTAGAGGCCACATTCTCACCCTCCTGTCTGCAGATTGAACTTTCTCCTCTTCTTTTGGTAGAGAACAATGTAACCTACTTTTAAATAATCTTTATTCCTCTTTAAAGAGAAAGATGATGGAAACTGTCCTGGTGGCCACTCAGTAGTGACCTTTTCTCACAGCATAGAGACATTTCAAAAATCACCTCTGTACCACGAAGGTGTTCCAAAAGTCATCTCTAACAGACGTGTATTTTAATATTTCAGAAACACAGGAAAGAAATTGAGCAGAATACAGAAGCAAAAGGGAACCATGTGGTAAAGAGGCAATGTATTCTTTGGCTTTGCAAAGAGCAGGCAACAAAAAAATCATTGATGTACCATGATACTTTTCCTATTAAACCAAATACCTTTTTGAACATAACTATTTGTAATAGCAGCATTAGGCATTAAAACAAAAGCCCACCTTGTGCAGTCAAAAAGGAATTCAAATGAAGAAACAATTTCTTTGCTCTATCCCCTCCTGCTCTGCCTCAAGCCTGTAGTTAGGAAGGCACTGTCCTCAGGTGGTGGTGCCACTCAGCTCCTGCTCTCTCACACAAGGCTCCCAAGATGATGCCATTTTGAGGGAGACACCTGTCCACTGGCAAGCATGAGAGCATCAACTGCAAAATGAGGCTACCACATGGCAACATCTTTCAGTCACTACAAAACCTGCTTCCAAATTGAAACAGCTACCAAGAGCTGAAAAGCTCCATATCGCATTTCTAATCTCTCCTCTCTGCAACTTTTTTTTTACTTTGTAGTGATTCATGTAAGTTTTCCTGGTCTTATAAAACTTGCTCCCTCAAATATGTTCCCCAAATCACTTTGACTTTCACGTAGCAGGGATTTTTACAATGCACATGAGAAATATATACTTGCTCATTATCTATTTGATAACACATACTTAAGAAAAAAGGTCAGATAAAAATTGGTATAATGTGGAGCTCTAGTGGTAGTGAAGAAGTAAAGCAGCACGTAACACCAACCATGAACTGACCTTTGGTAGGAAAACAGTAAGTGAAAATATGGTAACAGATGGACTTAAACAAGTAAGAAAAAAAGGGAAAGATCTTAGCATCAAATTTAACGTAATTTCAGGCTCACAGAACACATCACTGCAAACAACTTGATGAGTAACTCTCATTTCTGTGCACAAACTCGTATCTTTTAATTCACTGCAGTTAAGCAACAGAAAAAATAAGATCAGTTTGTTTATGTTAGCCTTAAAGGAAAAAAATATATATACACTACAGTAGGAAACCAATGTTCCTTACCAAAACTAACTGGGAGTTGAGTAATTCTATGCACTCTTTTAAAACAGTCCTAATCATATATATTGTCCATCCCATGGTAGCCGTGGCAACTCTACAGCAGCAAGTAAGTTCCCTGTTCTCAGGTGCATCATCACAAAAACAGTGTACCAACCACTGCAGGCAGCTTTAACACTGAGATTCAGTAGCTCCTTCAGACTGATGAGATTGGCAGGAATTGAATCCTAAACTAGGAAAGCTCCTTCCCTATGTACAAGTACTATCACACATCCTGCTGGCAAGCATAATCAGCTTAAGCCCTGCTGACAGTCGATATTCCACCTGTAAAGGAGATGGTTTTTCATACAGAGTGAGAGGATATGCAAAGCATCCTCTGCATCTAGTGTGCCTCATCACAGAGGATGCTGGAAGTCCTACATCCCCCTGGGAAACACTGGCATTATTTTCTTAAGTTCTAAGATGCTAAATGAACTTGGATGTACGTTAGAAGACATTTCTAAAGCTAAAACAACATTGACAGTTATCAGACTATCAAAAAGGAGCACAAAGACCACAGAAACACTGGAGTGTGGATGTAGGAACAACTGTGCAGTATTAGAAGGGCCCATTTCCAAAGTCAAGCAATATCCCTGGTTGCACAGACACACATAGCTTTGAGCCTTCCATAGGAAAAACGTGCAATTCCTTTCTAGGGAAACTGCTTTCCACCAAGACTTAGAAAAACCAGACTGAAAAAAGCTCATGTATATACTTCTGCTAACTTGCAACAGACCCTCCACCTATTTCAATCCATGTTATAAATTGTTCAATATTTTTCCTAGGGACTTTTGCTCTACTTCCCAAGTTGAGCACACAGTGCCTTGATTCAGTACTACCTCATTTAAGACAGAATATATTTCATCTGTTAGAGTAGACTATTACCTTCTTCGTAAGTGTTCTTGTTTGGCAACATCCAGCCTAATGGGTGGTTTTTATTAGCATTAATTCCAATCTAGGGCCACAGCGAAAACAAGTAATTCTGGGCTTTACACCTTTTCCACCCGAGGAACAGCTGTTGAGTGAAGAGGCATCCCCTGAACCTGACTTAAGTGTATTTCAAAAGCACGGGATACCAAACACCCCAAAGTTACGAGCCTCCGAGAGGAGATTTCCAAGCCGTGCCTGTTACCTGGTGGGCAGTTGCACTCTGGAGCCGCTTCTCTCGCTACTCGTATTTTTGCCAAGTGCTCGTAGGATTTCTGGGGGCGAGAGAAGCAGCATGAGGACACTTGGCGAGCGCGTTCGCCACAGGCAGCGCTCCCGACCGCGGCCGCAAACTGGAATTTATCGCTCTGCCAGAGGCTGCGCAACCAGCGGTGGCCTCTTTGCTTGGACTCGGCCTAAGGGTCTCAGTGACCTCACCGCCCCGACATCAGCGAAGCCGAGCCCGACACCTCGGGGTCTCTCCCGCCGCCGCCGCAAGTGACCCCCCCGCTCCTTCTGCCTCCTCGACACGCGCGGTCCAGCAGCGCAGGGACGGCGGGAAGTTACGGACGAGAGGAGCGCCTCGGGGGCGGCGTACGCGGCTCCCCGCGATCCCCCATCCCGCCCGCTCCAGCAG
>VYXD01002499.1:719623-735544 GCA_013397195.1 Hylia prasina
CCCAGCAGCCGCGCCGCGCCAGGCGGGGAAGCCCGCAGGCGGCAGGCAGCCCGCGCTGCCCCGCCGTCAGCCGCGGAGCCGCCGCCCCGCATCCCCGCCCTCATCGGCATAATTTATTCACCTAGGCGGAGGGGCGGCCGGCGGGCCGCGGGGGGGTTCTCTTTGCATAATGCATGCACGGCGCGCAGGACATCAGACTCACAAATTAGGAGGGCGAGGGTCGCAGAGGGTTGGGGAGGTGCCGGGGAGGGGGCTGCAAGGGGGGGCTGGGCGCGCCGGGGCAGCTCCGAAACACCGATCAAATTTACGGCGGTTTATGGCTGGGCTGTCATGCCCACGGTGAGGGGGGCATAAAGCACGGGAGCGCTCCGTTGTCCCGTTCTTTTTTTAGAGTGTGGAGGATAAACGTGTATAACTCGCTGTCGCAGGCAGGCGACGCGAGGGTTCACTTCCAAAGAAGCAGCCTGCATTAAATTCCTATTGTATGAAGGTTTAATTTTAGCCAATTTTCCTTTTGCTTGTTTATTTGTCAAGTTGCTTCTTCACTGTTCCACGCGCACGGGGCAGTTTTCGTGGCGCCTGGTTTGGTTGAATAGAAAAGGAGCATCAACATCCAAAGAACTGCAGGTGTGGCCTGATGGGAAGCTTGGTGGTTTCTGGTCCTTTCCCCTCTGCCTCTTAACGCCCAAATGCTGCATTGACCTGCTGTAGTTGGGTCTCACCTTGGCATTACCTTGCATCTCCTATAAGGCAGTTTTGTGTGACATTTCTGGTGTTTGGTACACTTTCTGAACCAGAGAAACTTCTCAAAGCAGGACCAGATATTGCAAAAACACATAGCTCAGCCTGTTTGGTGTTTACTTATGTGGACACTGACTACTTACAAGAGATATGGGATGAAAAAGAGATTTGTCCAACTATGGCACTTTTCAGACAAGACCAAGAGTGTTGGTTTATACTATGAATAAAGTTTCCTTTTGGAATCATATTTGTGCAGTTTTATGACCTATTGTTTCCCAAGTAGTCAAGCGGTCACAACTGCCATGAAGAGATGGATCCAAAAAAGCTCTGTGGGTTTCAGTCCAATTACTTAAACTTTGAATAAAGTGTACCAGAAGTTCATAGCTAGTCATTTATTCTTCATAATTTGTCTCTTCTTTCTAAACAAGAAGTTTTGTGTACTCTAGTCAGAGAGAAGAAACCATGATTACATAGCCCTAGGTGATAGTTTCTTCACAATAAACAGTTAAGGGATGCAAGGGACCGTTTACAAACAAATCCCACCAAGCAGCACATACCTTATGGTCAGGACTTGTGAATAACAACTGCACTTTTCAAAACAGGGACTTGCTCGCAGATTCTCTGTCCTTAATAAGAAGTTGAAATAGTATTTGGAATTAATAAACTGAAAGCAGAAAATAAGTAACACCGACACGCTCTTGTTTGGCGCACAGCATGGGCTCCCTCAATATGGTATGAGCAGTGCCCAGGGTGGTATGAGAGCAGCTGGCAGCACACGAGGCTCTGGGAGCCATTGGCGCCAGCTCCAGTGCTTCACATTACCCCCTGTTGTTAGTAGCCAGCACCATTACTCACCCCTGCTCGTGGTGACATCCAGCAGAGTAACCCTGCAAACCCCCAGGGATATGATATTGTGTTTTTCTGCAGGGGGTCAGCCAGGCGCCGCTGGGAGCAGGACGGCTGCCCGCGCCCTGCTGCCGCCTCGCAGCATCACTGCCTCACTCGTGGTGTGCTCGTGGGTCTGGGCCAGGGGGACACTTCCTCCTGAGAGCAGCTCTTCTCTGTCAGATACAGACATCCTCTGGCTGCTTCAGGGCCCCACGTGGGGCACAGACAACCACGTACCCATAGGTCAGTGTGACGTGGCTTGATGTTTTGCTTGGCCAAACAATGCAATCTTTCTGCCCGAGCATCTTTTTGTCCCAGCATCATGCCATCCATTTGTTTTGGACAAGGCATAGGTCCCAAATAGCCTGAGACAGAAAGTCCCTTGTTACATTAGATTTGCACATACTTGCCATCATTAAAGATTGCCAAACGAGTCAGATTACCATGTTTCTGTGGGGCACAATCCAAAGCCATTTTACTACTGAATAACAAATCTCGTGCTAGATGTTTCTTATTTTGAAGAGGTATGATGGGAAACCTTTCTTTTTTCTGTCTGGGACAAGCAGAAAAATCTGCCAACCTGGAATCAAAGCCCAAACTGGGAAAGCAGAACTCTAAAATATCCAAGAAATTGCTTTCATGCTCTTTCTCACAATGGGTAGCTATACTTCTACACAACTGGGAGAAATGCTAGCCATGCCTGGTCTCACCTCTGAAAAGAGACGAGGCTTATACTCATGTGTACATGGGTCTGCTCAAACATATCCTCAGACAAAGGGAAACATGATGAAGAAGAGCAAGAGGAGGAAGACAACTGTCAAGTCTTCCTCCTTGCTCCAGCTTAAAGTTACATTTTTCTTTTTGCTAAAGCTTGGTCCTGAGAAAGATGTCAGCTAAAAGTTTGTTAAAATGCTTAGAAATTACTTGATAATGGCAGGGTTTGAGAATAAATTATTTCCCATAGCTTATTTCCTAATGTGTTTTCACCTAGAAACAGACAACAGAGAGTCTTTGAAAATGCAAATTAGCAGCATCCTGTGCTTGCAGCAAAACCATGGTGATTTTCCTGATGGAGGCATTATTTACCCACCTCACAGCAAGGCTGGTCAGGAACAGACTGGACTGGACTGCAGAATCTGAGAGGCAAGCTAAATTATGCACAGTCTGATTAAATCTATCACTGGAGTTGTTTGTGTAGGCAAAGAACATAACACAGATGTTTTACCTGTTATAAAAATCTCCGCTCACGTCTGCCTGAGTCGAGAGCATAAAAGCAGCCATACCCTCCCATGCTCAGTTACTTGATACCATCAAGTGGACAACCAGCAGCTTTGCAGTACGCTTGTCCCATCTAAACACAACAAACCAGAGGAAAAAAAATGTTAAGGCACAGTATTTGCTGCTTTTGCCAGCTTTCCACAAGCGGGAGGCAGAGCGAATCCAGGACATGCATATGTTCAGTGCCAGTGAGCCTGCTTCTTATTTTGCAGCCATGATGATGCCAGAGTCAAGAAGGCATCTACTTGGGATCATAACTAAGATTAAAACCAGATTGCTGTAGCACTTTTGAGAATGCTATCCATGCAATGAAAGAACAGTGTTTCTTTTTTTTTTTTCCCCCTCTCTCCCTTAAAAAAAGACACTATGTATTTAACCTTTTTTATTGGTGAAGATTTATAGGTCTTGAATTAGAGGGAGTAACTTGGTCTAAGAAGTTAAAATCCTATTCCAGGAGTAAACCAGACAGCAGTTCATATGGGCAAGCAGTAGTTTAACTGCTTGCTGCCAGGAACTGTATCTCAGATATTGCTGGTCACATTTAAGATATTATAACATGCAAGTTCAGGTTACAAAACACTTAAAATGCTTTAAAAGCCTATTTTGTATCTGATATCCAGAATACAGCAGCTTGAAATAATACCTGAACACCAGGTTTTTGAGCTGGTCACTAACACAACACATAGAGGTATAGTACAAGAAACAACAAATCTGTAGCGCTCCAACTCAAACAGTAGCAAAAAGAGGAGAATTATAAGTAAGGTCTGCTGAAGTGCACACAGACCTGAGGCAGCCACAATTCCCACCAAGAGGGAAGTGCTCTCACTTTGAAGATTCAAATCATTTCAGCAGATCTTGTGTATGACCAGGCCAAAGGTATTGACACAAGATGCTACTGTTTGCATTTCATGGGTCTGTGTTTGAAGATGTGGATGGTGTTAGCAGATAACAGTTTTCCACCAGACAGGACTAGATTCTGGAGTTCTTTCCATATTTTTATGTCTGCAGCATGCTGTATTCTGGCTGACCAATCCACAGTCCACTACTGGATTTCTTTACCAGATAAAACATATACTCGTGACTAAAATTATGCAAAAGCAGATGAGTGAAAAACAAGCATCCATCTGCTGAAACAACAAGCCATGTTCAACCTGTGAGATATATTGCATATATGATCAGGGGAGGCAGAAGGCAGAGAACAAATACAAATAGGGATTGGAGTCTAGGACCTCGAGTCAGAGCTGAGGCGACACACACAAAGATAAACGCTCGAATGATTAATAATGGTTATGCAAACCCTTCTTCTGCAAAGGTTCCTGCTTTCAAACAGAGCTTATATATTATTCATTCTGCATGGAGCTGAATTGTATCTGCATTCTGCTTCTTCCTCCATTCAGCTCTCTCCTGCTCAGTTCAGCCTGCAAATTGGAGTGCACCTTTCACCCTAAATGAGATTTTGCTTAACTTTTGTATACTTATATGGGGAAAATCCAAGGTGGAAGCAGAATCCAGCACTTCTCTAACTTCTTAGCTCCCTGACAGGTTAGGGAGTATGGTATTTCTCATTGACCTGCTCATAATATCTGCCAAGATAGCTCAGAATCACCAGAAAAACAACTTACTTCACTGTTTTGGGAAGAAAGTAGGAAAAGCCTTTCACTTTCAAATATCCAAATTGATTGCTTTCTGTCACTTTAAATTTAATATAAGCGCATTACTGTATACATGATGCAGTATATTAATATACTTAGCAGATGGATAACGCTTGTGATTTAATACTTAGATGTACTCCTTTCACATCTACTGTACAAACACTTCATATATTTGAATCTTTAAGTCAGACTTATCTTCAGACTAGAGGCAATTGAGTCACATGAGCATAGGATTTAGTTTATTAGTTTCATAACCTTACTGGTGTTTTGGCAAACCTGATACTAAAAATAAAAAAAAATAAGAAAAAAAACCAAAAAACTTACATCTGGATTTTAATATATTTCACAGCATTTCCTTTTTCAACATGATGAAACCAGCTCTCCTAGACCTACAAACTGATTCAAGACAAAATTCAGACCCTGTACGTCATTCTTTACTAAAATTCACATGAATGTGTTACAAAACACTTCATAACAGATAAACCAACTCTCTTACATTTTTCATACATTCAAATTCTTGCTTTAAAATGCAGCTGATTGTCCGGAAGTTCTGGCAAGAATTTTACTGAATGAAGAGCCATCATCAGAAATTAGGATGAGGAGACCAGACCTGAGAACCTCAGATGGAAAAAAAAGTAGACATTGACCCTGGCTCCAGGCCAATTAATATCCCCTGGTTCCCTGGTCTGTTTATTTGTGTATGAATGAACACCGCTGGAATTCCTGGGTCATGGTGAAAGGCTGAGAGGACAAAGTTTGGACTGAGTTTCTGAGCCTGCAAAATCCTATATTAACACGTAACTTCCCTCACGTCTGTAGTCTGATCCAAATCAATAGGATTAGTCATGGAAGTAAACTTTCACATGTGCTGGAGTATTTGGAGGGTATAAAAATGCCAACACGGGGAAAAAGATGAATTAACACAAAAAGCTAATTATACAGCAGAGAAATTCTCTTCACCTTGTTAATTCCAAATTTTTTGTATGCAGAAGCAGTTGCATTTAAGAAAAGGTTGGTTTTTTTCTCAGAGAAATTACTACAATAAAGAGTAAACTGCTGAGAGATCTCAGTGGAAACGACCTCGGAAAAAGGCAGCAGTAACTCTGAATACATTTTTAAGCCCCAACACAGTTACTAGACATGTAAAGTTCCCACAGGATACTGGCAAATAGTTTATCATTATAATGCAGATAAACTAACATTTCTATAAGCCCTGTCAATGATTTACATACTTAAAACAGGTTGAAGCTTCTGAAGTTTACAGACCTGAGTCAGATGGACAAGCTATTGTGGAACAAACAATTAGGAATAAGAAAAGGCAGAATACAGAAGGAGGAAGGTTTGATTACCAAATTAAAATGAAGAAGCCAGGTGGCAAGCAGAATTAAAACCTCTAAATTGATTTTAAGAGCATGAAGGAAATTGTTGCAGCAGGAACAATTCCTTGGTTCAGTGCATGGTGTCCCCAAGTGACCTAAAGACAGATAAAGTCTGGTGATTTCTCCTTCCCCAACCGCCCCCCCAAATTTGGAATTAGTATATTTTGAATAATTTACCTGGAATAAAGTTTCTTCTTATAAGAACTACATATCTGACTATCAGTGCATCGTCGTACACTGTCATCCACAATTCTGCTCACTGCCATGTCCTTCTCTCTCTTTAACCAAATTACTATGGTGCTATCAAATGAAAATCCCTATCAGGATGTCCATGACACTTCTTGAGGTTTCTATTTTATAGGGCTGAAGAAGGCAGTGGTGGGCTCAGAAGATTTGTCTTTTCAAACTGGTTGTTGAATCCCTCATTATTTCAGTGAGATCTGGGAACAGATGTCTACATGCTCACTACTACCTCCCCAGACAGTCACATCACAGGAAAAAAGCATCATATCATTCAGCAAATTGTAAGAAAAGTCAGTGGTCTGAGCACAAATTCTCTGTCATAACTCTGAAAGCTGTTGTATCATGAAAGGGAAGGCTGAAAACTAATTTTAATTTCAGATTTTGTTTCCTCTGTTACAGAATTCAATGAAATGTTGATATAAGTTTTTTAATAAAGGATGACTTATCTCAGGCAAATCTATCCTACTCTTCTGAGGACAAACAGAATTCAATCAGAAGATAGGTTCTAGATAAAATGCAAAAAATTCAAACAGGTCAAACTTGGATCAACATAAATCACAGTTTTGTTACTTTTTTTCAGAGCTAATGCCTAATTTGACTAATTCTATCAATGGTGGTCCCTTCCACAGTTATTCAAGTACATTTTCAAAATGCTCTGCCATTATCAGCTGAAGATTTTAATGCACTTTTGAAGGACATAAAGTTTGCTGGGAAACTGTTGTTTGCTCATGCATAATTGCCAGAGGAAAAAGCCTTTCTTTCCTGATCATGCGCAGATCAGTCGTATATAGCATCTCCTTTCCTGAGAAGAAAAAAATTCCCAACTGCATCATGGGGGAAAAACACCCCACACAAAACCAACCAACCAACCAACAAACAGAAAATCCTTCTCTTAAAGACTAATCAACATCTGCAAAATAACTACTTATTTTCTCCGGATCAGAGCAAGGTAAATCTTAAGATGCCTGTGAGTGCATGACAAAAACCCAAACCTACACAACAGGGTTACTACTACAAGGTGTAAAGAAAGTGAGTATTATGGATTTTACTTCTTTTGCAGAGGTTTTGGGGGACACCCTGGCTTTCTCACACCCTTTATCACCACCAAATTGCCAGCTGTCACATCACCCACTATCCCTCTCTTAGCAATGAGCTTCAATCTGCCACTCTGCACAGTGGGAGCAGGTGGAGATGGTCAGCAGGCTTTCCAGAGCTCCTGGCTTGCTGACTCTCTGGGCCTCCCTTCCTCTCTACATAGAGAAAGGAGTGGGGAAAAAGAAATCTCAATTCCTTGAAGCCTACAAAATTGTAAAAGCTTTTAAAGGGTGTTTTGTAGGAAAAGGAATGGTTAACCATTGAGGCTCATTCCAAAAATCAGCATTAGAGGTCTCTTTCTCATGTCTTTCCATCTATGAACTGTGATCTCTTCCATGTGACATTATCAGAGAAGGAGGATGGGGTAAGATAGTTGCAATATCTAGACAAAATTTAAATTACTATGAAAATTACAGGTCTGAGATATCTGAGCACAGCTCTGAGAGCTGCAGAGCTAAAAAAATCAAGCTGGCGGTCAAAAAGGTGTCTGGAACCTTATCATGAACATTTAGGACATTTTTCATTGCCATGAGTAGAGAGATAAAGGAGGCCAGTCAGGAGATACTATCAGCTAAAGAATCCATAGATCTCCTGTAGATTTCACAAGAATAAGCACAATAAAATAGCCCGGCTGCTTGGGATTACAGGTCCCAGCCTTGTGTCTGCATCATCTCAGCTCCATCAGGCAGCCAGCTGCCAGAGACTTGACTGAATTGTTCAGGGGCATGGATTCCTCAAATTGCTGTCACAGAATTCTTGTAGCTCTCATATTCTTTACACTGCTTGTATTGTTTTTGTGCCAAAGGTAAAGTAAAACTATTTTGTCTTCCCTGTTTTCCGTGCCTGTAAGTAAATTTAAGTCTTTGATGATAATTCTGGCTATGGAGGTGTAACCTAGTCAGTGCTGACATAAGTCAGGGACTGACATAAGAGAGGGACTACTAGATAACGTCTCAATTTACCATCCTGGGTATTACTCATGCTGCTCAGTCCTGGAGCTCTTCTGCAGGGCTTCCATTTTCCACACCCCTGCTATGCTTCTTTCTCACCCAGAGCCCTCCACATGTACACTTTCCAGAAAGTTGTACTGCTGCATTATAGATGTCTGTTTAGATGTCAACACCAACTTTCCTGCTCCTCTAACTTGCCAAGATTGCACTGTCAGAAGCAGTCAATCAAAAGTTACATGTGAGTTAAATGTTCTCTCAGTCTCTTGGGGAGTTCTGAGACCCTTTCTTAACAGGTGAGCAGGAATAGATTGGTAACTGCCCATATGGGATCGACAGCAAAAGTGAGTATTGGTGAGGGCTGATAAAGGAGAAGGCTGGAGCAGAGGGGTAACCCTGCATTAGCATTGCAGAAAGCAACAGTGAGGGAAATATGAAGAAACAGAATTTACTATGGTCTTTTATTGTTAAGGACAATGCTCCTGAAGACTGTTTCTTGATGGAGCAGAAGTAGGAACAAGAGAGAAGAGAACGGACAGGCTTTGATGGTGGGGGTGGTAGCATTATGGATGAAAAAGCAGAGGGGCATAAAAGATTTATGATGGTGACACAGAAGACTATATATATACAAGGGCTGTGAGGAGATGTAGGAACTTTAAAGCTTGTATTTTACCAGCTAACTGGAGGACATGATGAAGGCATCTTGCCTGAGCTCAGCAGATCTCAAGATGAAGATGATGCCTCTCGCATGTGGAAAGATTTCCCTGCACACAGTGCTGTGAATGTCTTGTAGCAAGAAAGTGTTATATGGACTTAAGAAAGAATGTCTTCCAGCTCAGAGCTTTGTTCTGTGTTGGTTAAAATGTCTAAAAACATGTCTTTCTGATGTTTCTGGTTAATAACAGCTTGAGTCTAAAATTAAAACAGTCCTTGTGTTAGAGGGACAGAAACAACCCCAGTGGGCTTTGGGAGCAGCATTCTCCCAGTGAGGCAGGAAAGGGAATGTTTTGATCACTGCAACTGAAGTATTTTCTGCTTGATGTGGAAGGCCAGGTGGGTGAGCAGAGTAGCGGAGCACAGAAAGGCTCTCTGGAGAAGGATCTATTATTTTGGGGGTTCAGTCTCCTGAATCAAAGAGAAGAAAAAAAGGTTTGGGGAGAAGTCCTCTCCCAGGGTACTTACTTGTATGTCTGCTTTCTGACACATACCTACTCAACATCAGTGCTCCAGTGTTTTTTGCCTGACATGATATCTAGATAAACTATCCTCCTGAAACAGCAGGATGATTTGTGTATAAGTCTTCATTTTTATTGAATGTGGACTTCTACTCATTTAAGAAACCTTGGGCTCTTAATTTTCTGTTTCATCTTGCCCTTGAGGACACTTTGGTTCTGCTGTATTTTTCTGTACTTGTCTGTCCTCTGTGATTGTAAGCGCTTGAGACTTATTAAATATAAAAGCTCTTTGATATCAGCTGGAGCACAGCTGAGGATTAAGCCTGCCCCTCAATGCTCTCTCTGCCTGCTGCTGTCATGTGTAAATCCTATGTAGGAATCACTCCCTTCCAAAGAAATCAGCTGTAGCCTGCATGAAACTTAGCAGATGCTTTGCAAAACAGATCAGAAAGGAAGATACCTTTTCCAATGAACTTTGTGATGAATATAAAATCCAGCATCAGAGCAGCTTGCCACAGGAAACCAGCAAATAGGCATCCACAACTCACTCATCTATAAAATGCCTCCTGGAATCTTTAAAGGCTGTGAGCAAGCACCTGTCAGCTCCGTGCCACATGGGGAGAGCTGGAAAGAGCATGGTGCCCACAGGAGCAGTGCTGGCAGGCTGTGCTGCTGCTGACGGGCCCATTGCAGCCACCTGGGTGTGTCTGGGAAACGCCCCAGCCGGGCATCGGGCTCAGCTGACCCCAACCCAACCACTGAACTCTCACAGCATCACACTTCCACGTGCTATGACTGCAGGCTATGACACCATAATCTCCAGAACACAAGAAATTATTAAAAGTTTCTAAGACCAAAGCAAACTGGTAGTATTAGTCATCAAAAGGTAATGAAATTCGGCTGTAAGGTAGGAATCTACTTTTTCTGGCAATGCTCGAATATTTTGCTGCCAAGGTTTCCTCATCTGTACTTTACGTTTTAGTTATTTGAGTCTCCATTAATGTGTCTGTTCTGGAACTAATTTTTAAGTGGTTTACCCACAGGAATACCAGCCCATATGCTTAAAATAAAACGGGGGATATATATAAATATATACACACATAGAGAGAGGGAATATAATTTCTTTTTTTTTGCAAGTGATAGCATGACTCCATGTGATTATGATGTGTAAAAAACACTCCAAAGCCTTCTTCTCAATCCATATTTATAGGAAAAGTCCCATGCACTTATAAAAGAGTGAAGAGTTCTGAAACCATACCATAAATCAGCTGTAAAACTTCATGGGCTACATGATATAAAGTCTCTTGGACCAATATGAGAGTCCAAAGGCCTTTGCAGCCTCTTGGTTAGGTAGCTGTGCTCCAGTCTAGTTGCTTCTCATAAGTCAACCACAACCAAACTCCTGCTCTGCTTTTCAGGGGAATGCATGCTGCCCTAGTGCTTTCATCTGAAGGCTGGTTTGTTTGGGTTTTGGTTTTTGTTCTTGTTTTTTTCACTAGAAGCTGATTTAAAAAGATGTACTGACAAAGAAATGCAGATAAGCTGTGGGCAGGCTTACTGCTGCTGCCATTCATACCTCTTGGAATCACAGCACATTGGAGCAACCAGCTCTTCAAAGGAGAATGCCCACATGTTGCTTCTTCCAGATTTGTTGTTAACATGTACTGACTCACTACAGTCAGGAGCTGGGACCCATCAAAATCACCCTCTGTGTTTATGTCACACCTTCACTGTTTCCTCTTGTGGCTCCTGTGATCCTCCCCCAATTAAGGCTTGTCTCATCTTCCCCTTAGCTCAGCTGCTGCATCCTTCTTTCCAGCAGTTTGTCCCCTTCCCAACTGCAGCTGCAATGCTGCCCCATCCAAGCTCTGTAGGTGTCTGTAGAGATGTTCTGCCAAACACCTGTTGAAGACAGACCTGTTACATCTTCCCAAACACTGAGAAGGATTGTAGCTCGGTACAAATGTTTGCAGAGCTGTCTCTTGAGTTATTTTGATGGTTAACTTTGATGAAACAGTGATGTGCTGATAGAAAGAGGTGTGTGTTTGCAGCTATCTTTTGGCAGGAGCTCCTTGTGGGCCACATACCCAATGGTGCTGCTACCAGCCAATGAGGTCTGCTACAGACAAAAAGTTACCTGAATTTAGGGTATAACTCTCACACCAACTGTCTCTTTATTTCCTCTGTTTTGTTGGTCTTATTTTGTTTTCCCAGTGGCTTATTCTGTGCATCTGTTGTCTGCATTTTCTTTTAAGAACCTAAGCAACTTGTTTTGTCTACCTCTTATGCAGATGTGAATTTTGTAGGATCCTATTTAAGGCCACAAAGATCACTGTTTTTTCCTCACAAGCTGTATATTCAAGTCCCATTAATATTAAATAGGATTTCAGGGAATCCATTGAGGGAAAATAATCCTCTTTAACACCTCTGTTAACATACCTACTTTATTTCTTTGACATTTCTCACCTCTTGAAGCTATTTTCTTATTTCCCTGTCTACACGAGCATAGACCTCATCTCACCCTCCTAACATGACTCCCTCCCTCCCCTCTTGAGGACTCTCAAGGATGCCAGGCATATGGCTCTTTGTGCTCTTTTCTTTTTCACTTCCATTTAAGAGATGCTGTTTGCTTCCTCTGCAAACCCATTTTCATTCAGAGACCAAAACTGCTTCCCCTCTGTTTTGATCTGAAAAGGAACATGTACTTGCCTGAAGCCATATGATGTTCTAAAACTCCTATAAAGATTCATTTATTTACTAGCCTTCTTTGAGCTTGAAAAATACAACCCCTTTTTTCCACAGTGTCTTTAATCCTTAAGTACTTCACAAGTTACAGCTCTAACACTGATAGAGGAGCGCTGTGGGCTGTAGGGTTGGGCAGCCCTTTTGGAGTAGATGGCTTCATGTGGGTCCTTTTGGGAAAGGAAGTGTTTTCCCATGAAGTTCAGTCTCAGTCCATGAGCAGAGACACTGCTTGTGGCAGGCAGAATGAGGGGTTAATACCCAGGTTCATGTCCTGTTTCCTTCTTGAAATGGTAGCATGAGCCATCAAGTGCCATTTCTACATCTCTCCAAAATAATTAATAGCATTTACGTACTCAGATGAACCATTTAGTTCAGCCTTTGATTAAATTGTTTTTTCATTATCCAACAATGAACTGTTAAATGACTTGGAAATCTGTTCTGGACTAAAGATGTCTTTTCTATAGTACTACTTGCTAACAAAGTGGAACAGAGTGCTAAGGAGGAGGAGGATAGGTCACTTACATGGAATTTAGTTTTAAAGGAAAATGATATGGGCATATATTAACCATAGTTTAGAAATCTTAAAATGAAGGCACTTAACGCTTGAAATTTTGAGGATGTTGCAATTTGTCATATTTTGTCATATTTTGTTTAGTTGCATGTAGCTAGCTTCCAGAAATGTCTGAATGACTGCACAGATTACAGTTACCTGGGTGGTATGCTGGTCACAATTTCTGGTTTTGTGTGAGGATCACAAGGCACCTCTAGCGTAGTCATTGCCATTTTTTGCAATGATTGTTTGTTAATCTCAGCTATCTCATGTGCCTGTGATAGGAGTCAGTAATTGCACATGGCCAATTAACCTTTATTTCCCAGGTGAGAGAAGCAGCGAGTAGGGTAATGAAGGAGCGCTTAAATAAAGTATCATTCCATCCAGAGAAATTGCAGCACTGGAGGGTGAGAGAGAACATGGACCCTATCTTGGAAGACAGCACTTCAAAGATGTAAATAACAAAGGGGCTGTGTGAGCCATACACAGGGATACCAGTAATATTCCCGGGGCTCAGGGGAAAATTACCACATTACTGTTTGCTTTTTTACTCTTTCTTTATTTTTTTCCCCCCTCTCAGTGGCCTTGTGAGCACCAATGAAGAGCTTTGGCTCACATTCGCTGTGCAGCTGCCACAGCTGTGCTGCAGGGCTGCACCTGGCTGGGTGCTCTGCTGCAGGCAGCTCCTGTGCAGCAAGCAGGGCAGCACCCAAGCACCTCAGCCACCCTCATGCTGCTTGGCAGCCCATAGAAAACTGACTCTGGAAGTGGCTTTCTGAGCCATCACCTCATGCCAACACGCTGACTTGTCCCTGGCATCTGCTATTCCTCCTCAAGTCAAAATACACAATCATTCATGTCATGGGCTTTCTCTTTAGGCTTCGTTCATGTCTTTACTTTTCTTCTGCGTGTGCTTTCTTCAGCTGTTAAGCAGGACTGTGTACCCAGAAATCTGGGAATGTGTCAGAGTGAAACACTTCCCTCTGATCCTTTTCTGCAAGACAGCACCATGGGTGAGACAAATTCTTGTCCTCCAGATCTCAGAAGAGTTTGAAAATGTGAGCACTAAAGTCTCAGACCATTAATGAATTTGAAAATTATTTTTTTCATGTGCTTTGAAGATTTAGAGACAGTCTCATCACTTTTTAATGAAGACCTGCCACATTTGTGCTTTTTGAGTTCTTCCCATTGGTTAAACAGGTGATTTACCTTCTAGTTTGTTTTCACTGCTACTGATACCACAAACACATTTACTAAGGCAGGCAGACACCTCTTGCACATCAGGAGGCAAAGGGGTTGTGTTTGTCTGAATGTTATGCAGAGCCTTGTCATGTCTGACCTGCTGACCATTTTAAGGAGCTCAGACTGGAAAGAAGACACTCCTGGGATGCAGCACCAGGAGAAAACAAGATTACTCCTCCTTGTTTACCAGGCTGGAATATTGGGGGATTATCTGCAACATCCAGGGGAGCCTTTAGCCAGTGCACTATTAAATAAAATGGCACAATTGTCAAAAGGAGCACGGAGCATTTCCATACTGCCTGCCGTGCTTCTAGGCACGTGCAGAGCTGCACGAACATGTCAGTATGTACAGTGGCACTGAGCACAGAGAGGGAAGGCAGGAACCAATTAAGGTTTTACTGTGTTAGCAGATCACCAGCAGAGAGGCAGAGATGGAAAGGGGCACCTTTGGGCCGTGCCCCTGCCTACAGAGGCAGTAAGAGGTGCTCAGCAGCTGCTGCCCAGTCAGGCAGGGCAGGCATTAATGGTCTAGCTCTGCCAGGAGTGTGCTTTTCGAGTGAACTGCCTGATTACCTTCCATTCCCATGCTCCATTGGCAGTCTGGGTGCACAAGGCTGGATGCCTCCTTGCTGGAACAAAATGGGAAGATGTGGCTGGGGATGAAGCTGGGGAGGAAGCACCTGAAGCCTGTACAGTGCCAGTGCTGTGTCAGGAGCAGCCATGATTCTCACCTGCATCTTTGTGGGGATCATGGCAAGGAAGAGATCTTAAACAGGTAGGAGTTTCCAGGAACTAAGGAAGTTCTTGATGGCTCCATGTGCTGTAGAATGCTTAATGTAGTGAAACCACTATGTTAATTTTAATTTAATTCTAATTTTCACAAGCAAGGTGTGAACACAGGCTTTGTTTCTTAAAGGTGTGACTCTTCCTCTGCAAGCTGTTCTAAATATGTGCCTCCATGTTCAGTGTGCCAAAATAAATGTTCTGCTACATTCTGGTTCTGGTTTGGATTTTCCTTCTGAGTTTTAAGCCAGTAACGTGCACAGTTACAAATTTGGTATCAGTGTTCAAAACCATCAAATATATGATACTTCATGTTGCTTTGGTCATCTTTCCTCTTCCCCTTAATTTGTTGGCTCATACATTGCTAAGAAAATTATAGAGAAAGGAAAGTCTTAGAAAGAATATTTAAGAATAATTAGAGAATGAATAATTAACATTTTCCCTTTTTTAAATTTCTCTTTTTTTAGGGAAAAGCCTATATTTCAGTTAAGTTTCAAAAATAAGCCTAATTTCTTTTTTCTTTTTAACAAGACTGCTGATCATGCTAGTAAAAGTTGAGCAAGCAGTACTGACTTTATTTAAAGCCTCAGCTGCTCAGGTAGCCACCAAATATAGCTGAGCTCTTACAGGAACTGCTTGTAGGATTCTAGTATTGTTTAGTTTGAATACAAATCCTAGTTCTAGGGTTTCATACCGCAAGTAGATTTAATGCAAGTGAGATTCTGATCTGGAGCCAAGCTCCACATCTGACCAAATCCAAATATGTCAGAATCCCAAAATGTATTTTAAGTATATCACATAACAGACTCTCAAAACATCATAAAAAGCTATATGATAAATATAACCAAATAGGAATGTTTTCATAAATAAATGAGTCCTTGTGCCATTGAACCCTTCTGCCATGGTGTTGAGGGTCAGATCCTTATCCATCTGTGCAGAACAGCTTTGCATGGTGCTTATGAACTTGGACCGTTCCAAAGCCGCGTTCGGAGGGCACAAGAGCAATTGCAGAGACGAGAAAAGGAGCCAAAGACTTCTCGAACGCTACGACCGGAGGGCCCAGCCCGAGGCTGCTGCGCAGGAGGGGCCCACGCTGAGAGCTGCTGATGCTCAGGCCGGCCCAGAGGCACTCCCTGGCCTGAGAGATGCGGCACGGCGGGCTCAGGCCGGCCGAGAGGCACCCCTGGCCTGAGAGATGCGGCA
>VYXD01002499.1:736282-763854 GCA_013397195.1 Hylia prasina
CGATTTTCCCCGTTACAGTCAGTTTTGTCCCATCCTATGTTGAATATTCGAGTTTACAATAACCAATCCACTGTGAGACACAGACCTTACAATATTTACATACAGCCTATGGGAGCAACAAGATCTACATAAGGCACTAACTACCTCCTAAACATTCAGATGCTAATTTCTAAGATACCTTCTTCTTACCTTAACAGTGCCCTTTACCCATGGGTTTCTGGGCCTGTCTGAGGTATTGCTCAATCTTGCCTCGTGGTGAGGCCTATTCACATTTCAAAAACTGCCTTCATTTCCAACTCTCTTACAGGTTTTATGTTTTCAGGACCTGTTGCTAAACAATCATATTTATAAGATTTCTCTGTGTCACCTTCCCCAACACAGCACCGCAGCTTCAGGCCCGCCGTGTCCTCCCTGCCACGCGGTGCATGCATCCGTCACTGCTGCTGCTGCTGCTGCTGCTGCTGGAAGGGAGAGAATGTGATTTTGGAGGAAGGCGGGAGGAAGGTGGCCATAAATGAAGGAGATTTATACATCCCCTAGCCCCTAGATTGCTGCAGATCAGCTGGCTGGTACTTGTAGATACTCTTCAAGGAAAATTCAGGAATCTGAGTTCAATCATTTCACAGCAAATGGGATTAGTGTGAAAGGAGAAGGATTCCAGATGCTAGCTCTCCTTGCAAAAGAGCTAATGCTCTTGCCTGATTTTTCAGACTAGGCAGTTGTAGCACCTGCCTTTCCTGAGCTGTGCAATGACGCGGCTCACCCTTACAGTGACCTCCAAAGGTGAAAACAAAAAAGAGGAAATATCTTGTATGCAGAAATGCCTATAACATATCTTGCAAGAAAAGACCCCAAAGAGTGCTTGCCTGCCGGCCATAGCTGATGTGATGGGGTGTGGGAACTTCACTCTGGATTCTCACACCATTCCTCTTTTACAACCAAAGATGATGACTGGTTTCTGCTTTTTCTTGGCTATTTTTCCTGTGGCTGGGTTCATAGCCTGAAGAGTTAGGACAGGGATCTGGTGCAGTACTTCATCCTGCTCACTGCCATAGCACCACAAATGTGCACAAGAGAAGGAGGAGGGACAGCCTGGGTGAACGCTGAGGGACGTGCCTTGCAGGGAGCTTTCCCTGTGCCCACTCTGCCAGGGTAGCCAGTATATATGCCCAGCCTGCTGACCCCAGCTTTATACTTCTACAGAAACTTCTCAACCTGGCCAGCAGTGCCAGCTCCTCCCCTTGAGCCATGAAGAAACATTTCTGCAGACCATGAGGGATACAACGCGAGGGAGAGAAAGGGAGTGGAGAGGATGTACTTTCCTCTATAGCACATCCATGTAGTACAAAGTGTAATTTAACCCTTTGCTTCATATTTAGCTGCCCTTAGCTGCCATGCAATCAAAAGAAGCCCACTCTTTATTTGTTTTGGGACTTTCTCAGTTGTGTTATACACCTATTCCCCAAAAGACCTCCCTAATGTAGGCACAGAAAGGATATCTGCATCTAGGACACTACTAGTGTCCCCCTATCACTTACTGGACTTACCTTGCTCAGAGGCAGCATGGGCTTCAGAAGGACCCTTTTCACACTGTATATATAATGCAAAAACTTGTGTAATATATTCCTATTCAAACCTCCGTTCAAGCAAACAAGGAAACATGATAAACTATGTTGAGTTTTCATTCAATTTCCAAACTTGAAAATGTTTGCAAAAAGAGATCTGATTTCAGCAAGCTCTATTTTTTGCATCTTTTTTTTTGCTATGAGAGCTGCTCACTGCCTAAAAATGCTCAGGTGAGGAGCCCAGACTCCCAATCAGGGTAAATAAGAGGAGCAGAGGCTGCATCCAAGGGAGGCCTCACCTGACGAGCAGGATCAGCAGCCGTGCCTGCATTGCAATGCGGCTGTGTGACAGGGCAGGGACACAGCACATTCTTCTCCCTGCCACAGGCATTCCTGCAGAGGCAAGGAGGCTTGGGGGCTGCCAGCTGCTCGGCCCTTTGCTGCTGGAAGAATGCAGCCGAATGTGAAAACTTGTCACCAGGCTGAAGCCGCAATACACCTGTCCCTCCTGTCAGTCTCCTGCAGCAAAGTCTCACAGGGACTTAAAAACTCAAGCCATAAAAATGGGATTTAACTAGCCTTATTCTAGAATGCAGTATGTAACATCCATGCTCCATATGTCCCATGATGGGAATGTCCATTTAAACCATGCTATGTAAACAAGACAACAGCTGTGGAATGGCATGAGCCATCCTGCAGTAATTCAGAGAAGAGTTGGGCAAAACTTTAAAGGAACATTCCTTTTTGTTAAATACCTATGCCCAGAGAAATGGAAAGAATGTGTGATGGGGACCAGTGCCATCTCCTGTTTTTATTAAGTGGCAGAGCTGTGAGAAATCTGTCAGAAGGAGGAAAACGAGTCCTCCAGCAATGAGAAAAAGGGAAACTATTTCCCTTTTCATGTTAACAGTCTTGTGTCTAGCCTGGAAAGATAACACCTTGAGAAGCTACTTGCACTCACCTTTTATAGGTCAGCAGTGTGGGAGCCCTGGAGGAATGTACTCTGCTAAATGTATGAAAACAGCTGGCTGCAGCTGAATCAGTTGTTTCCTCCCTGGAGATAAATGTTTGTCTGCCTTTCCCCCCGCTCCCTCTTTTCTTAAAATCTAAATTAGACTGCCACCATGTAGAGAAAATTCCTGATATGTCTAGTGAAATATAGCAAATGAAATAACAAACACTGCTCAGAGCATTACTTTTTCTGTTTGTTAGCTGAAGTGAGAGGAGAAGAGTTGTGGTTTTCTCTTCACTCCTTCAGTTGGCTTTTCTTCCACAACCAAACAAATATATTAATCTGTGGTTAAATAAAATGTTTTATTCCACTATAAATCAAATGTCTTGGCTGGTTCTTCTCCCCTTCCCCCCATGCTTTCCTTTATTAAACTAAGATAAATTGAAACTAAGCATCTCTAAATTGCCGATCAAGATGCTTGACCACTCTTAAAAAAGCAGCCCAGTGGTTTGATTAATTTGACTTTAACCTCAAAATAATTAGTTTTACCAAACTTTCATTATTGGTTAATAAAACTTCTAGCACTGCAATTTTCTTCTGTTCTAGTTACCATATATATATATGACATTTGTAAAAGACACTAAGATTTAATAACCTCCTAGGCAAATATTGACCAAGACAAGAGGTCATTGTTAAACTGTCAAATCAATAAATCCATATGTTCACACTGGCAGTAGTTAATCTGCTTATACTTGTTTTTAAAAATAAATAAATAAATTAAAAGCCAATAGTATCAAAGAAGTTAAAGTTGCTGAAGCTCAGAAACACACTTATTAATCACATTGTTTACAAAACTAGTAACAAGTGTTTACTTGAAACATGGAAATTAAAATTGAAGACTATCATAAATCATCTACTTAACCTAACCAGAAACTAGGAACCATCATCATACACCCTTTTCACTTAGCTATTTAAAAGCTTAATTTGAGTAAGGCAGCTTGTAATCTTAGTGCCTGAGTGTAGGCTTGCACTGAGAATTAGGTACAACTTCTTCAAAATATATGCTCTGCCAAACATCCTGGCCAAACTTGCTTATATTGAGACACTGGTAGCTTTGGAAGGGGAAAAAAACCTCTCAGTGAGGGGAGGAGACATTTTATAAGAGCAGTTTCTTCAAAGCTCTGGGTAGGGAGCCAAAATCTACATTTATGAAGGTTTTCAGCAAGGAAATCAGTACAAGGTGTCCATCTTAAAGAGCTTTCCATCTGTGGTTGGGGAGCAGTAAGACTTCCTAGCAATGATTCCAACTTCCTCTAAAATCTGTTATTTATGATAGCCTTGTGACAAAAAGTTAGAATCCTGCCTGAGTTACAGGGAAGTGGGCATACACCTCATCAAGCTTTCAGAGAGGATTTTGAGAAGAATTTCCCGCTTACTGGATTAATAACTCTGTATTTGAAAGAGGTACAGTGCAGAGGCTGGGAGCAGATGGGGAACAGTCTTCTTTCTCTTCTGCAAAGCACATCCTTAAATACTATATTTAAGGTCTGCAGACCTTTATTTTGTATTTCTGGAACTCCATCAGTTTCCTGATTATCGATTATCTGTGAGCTGGAAGTGCAAATCGCCACACAAATGAGTACACCAAGGACCCTTATTATTAACAGACAGGCAACAAAGACTCTTCAGGAAAAGACAGGGGAAGCAGAAAAGGAGAAAAGATTCCCGAGGGTCAGTTGCAGTGTTAGCAGAGGGCATTCAAGGCTTGGAGCTGAACCATCAACAACCTCTCTCCACCCTCACAATGGGGCATTGTTCAAGCGTTTTGGTGATGTCCTCTATTAATAATGGTGTATTCTCTTCAAGTAGCATGCCCTAGAAATTGTATGGATTAGGCATCAAGTCCCACATACTTTAGCAAGGGAGAAAGACAGAAAGTGTAGAAAAGCTAGGCTTGCTCTTGCATTCCTTCACCGTTGAGGGCAAAGGAATAACGCAAAGCATGCAGGAAAATGTTCTTAAGAAAGTATGTAATCTGGTTGTGAAAAGGGAAGGGAAAATACAACTGTAACACTACCAGTTTCATCCTAGCTTTCAACATTGGGATCATGGCTGTATTCTCTGCCCTTCATGTTAATGTAGCTGAAGTGGGTGAGGTTTATTTCAGTTGTCAGCTGTAATCACAATCACCATCACTTGTGCTGTGGCTGTGCCCCCGTGTAACAGGATAGGGGTCCCCCATTCTCCCAGACTCTGATGAAGTATAAAGGACATCAATCCTGTCCCAGGCAGCTCACCATGCAACCACCAGGCAACAAGCCTGAGCAACAGCATAAAAGCCAGCAGTGAGGCAGAGCAGGTGCTAAAGGGAAGTTTACAGCATTTCTGGGCGACAATGATTACTTTATACCCAGGCAAAGGTGTCCGGACAATTTAGAATTGTTGAGCTTATTGTAAAATGAGCAATTAAATCATAACAGCTCTGCTCAGGCACAGTTCCATGTGATGCCCCGAGCATGCTGCTCTTGGAATATGAGATCAGTGAGTTCACGCTTACATTCCATTAAGACTTTGTGTTTCTCAAAGAGCCCTAAAACAAGACAGCTACAAAGGGCTAGAGAGGAGGCAGACAAAGATGCAGCTGGTTGTGGAGGATGGAGGAGGATGGCCACAGAGGGAATACCAGCTGCAGTTGGAAATATGGTGGTGGGTTTAAGTTGAGGTTTCTGCCTACTGCAGAAGTGCTGAGAGCTCAGAGACCATTGGTACTACATGTGAGGGCAGCTGCAAGAGCCAAAGGTTTGCCTGGTGGATAGCATGCAACAAGTGACTCTCAAGGACAAAAAGGAAGATAGATCCACAATCATATTCAGAAGTGAGGCCATTGAAGAAAAGTAGCATTGCAAGCACACAAAATAAGTAGATGGATAGATAGCATGCTTGTCTACAGGGGAAATTTAGTACCAACTAAGCTAAGGTGTGAATTTATAGAGCTCTAGTTACTCCACACTAGCTTCCTGTGTGGATAGCCTTAATCTGTACTAAGAACACTCCTGTGGGCACAATGACACATTTACTGCTACGGGAGTTAATGGAGAGCAGCTAATGCACTGCAAATTCACACCCTGGTGAGCAACACCCCGCCTGCCCCTGCTGACTGCACAGCAGGGCTTTTTCAGCAAGGGGCACTTCAAGCCAGCAACAGCCAGGGAAAGTTTTCCTGATGCCCTCTTGGGACTGAGCTGCCTGTGCGACCTGGTGGACAGAAATCGTTAACAAGGATTGAATGGGAATGCTTGTGAAACAAGTCTGGACTTTTTTATAAGGTTGGTAGTGTCCTCATGGATTTTTTTTTTTTCCTGAGGTGTGATATTTTATATTATCAAATAACTCTTTGAGTATAGACATGCTAATATGCTTTATGTATCCTACAGATATGATTCTCTTTCACCACATACAAAAGTTTATTTAACATCTCTGTCAGAAATGGTGAAACTGAAATACAAGTGAAATGATGTACCTGAGAGTATATCTGGAAAAGGAGTCCTTATCTCTTGATACTAAGATTCATAGGGAGTCTGGATGTCATAAAACAAATTATTTTGTTTCTGTGGAGGGCAGAAGACCTGAGATTATGGTCCAGCTATGAATCTGGATCCAGATTTTGCAGCTAAGGGACTGCAGTATGTGATGAACCTAGTGAAAAACTGTGCTTGTTGGAATGCATCAAAAATAACACTTCAAAGAAAGAGGCTTTTAACAAATCCCATTCACTTCTGAAAAATGTTCGCTTTAATCCTACTGACATTACTGAGACACTTAATCCTGGAATTGTCTCCCTAACTTGAGTATATGTGGGGGGAGAACAATCTGGTTCTATGGAAACAAATATACTCTTTTTATGAGTGATGGGTTAAGCATGCAAAATCTGTCATTACCATAATGACAAGAGTGATGCTCCAAGAGAAATACTAATGCATCTGTACTCATTCCATCATGGAGGGCATGCCCCTTTTTTATTGAAAGCTGCTGATGTGAATAACACGGAAAGGTTTCTCAACATTTCCTGTTTTGCTGAATAGTATGTCACATTGTCACATCACACTGTTATATGATCTGGTAATGAAACACCATAATGCACTTGTGCATGGAAACAGACTTAAGGATATGGAGACTACATTAGCCCTCAATTATCTGGCCTTGGATGGCCTAAAGCTCAACCTCCTGGATGCTTTTACATAGATGCAAAACGTAGCAATCAGAACTGACAACCATCACTGGCTGCAGGAATGTAACTGCACCTTCTGTAAAGGCAGACAAAACCGTGTGTGCTGCTGCACACGGAAATATTGGCTGCTTATCGAGAGACATCACACCTGCTCCTAGCTATCTGATTTTGTCCCTAATGTTTTACAAGTAAACAAGCTTCTGTAAACCCTCAGCTATGTTGTGTTACTCTGCAGTTATATATAGAAGCTGCAGTGTGCTGCTTTGCAGGGATGAAGCTGTTTTATAAGGGGATGCTCCAATAGGAAACATCTGTCCCTTTTTTATGGGCATGGTTTAAGCCCCTGAAGTGATGCTTCTTTCCTCTTGCCTTTCCCCTCTCCTCCTAGCAAGCTATTCCTCAGTTTGTCAGCTATTTACAGTCTATTCCAAATGTCCTTCTCCTATTTCCAGGCCTGAAATCAGCCATGATACTGATCACTCAGTATGCTGACATTTTTGAAGCTTAGCATCTAAGGAGATGTTTGCTGATTCCCTTCCAGCTCAGAGTGGATGGGTACACAGTGGGTAAATTCCTCAGAACTCTGAGACACACGGTTCAGTCAGGCAGGGAATGGCTGTGTGTTACCATATCCCATCTGCAATGCTCTCGTTACATGGTTGAATTGCAGTTTCCATTATAAGCCCCATTTTCCGGGGTTTGTAGCTCATCCGTAACTGGCCATTAAGGTTGTCAGCCTAGCAATGAATATTTTTTCCAAGACTTTGTTAGAAAATTATCCTAGCTTGCCTTTATTTTTTTTCTCCTTTAAGAGCTGAAGTCTAAAAATAGATTTTAGATGTGGGCTGTGAAAATCTCAACAGATCGCAGTGCCCTCACCAAAATATCACGGGTACTTTGACGCACACACTCAGCCAGCAAAGCAGCACAGACTGAAACCTTGAATTTGAATTAAGGTTAATTGAATGTCTTTCTGCATCTTGTGTGCCATACTGCTCCATCCCTGCCCTTCCAACTCTGATTAGAGGCACTGTCTATATTTAGCTTTCCCACACTAACCCCAGTCATTCTGCATATTGGACTGGATCTCACGTTCTGCATTTAGTTTAGTCTTGCTCAGTTTCAAAGGCAGAAAACAGCACTGCTAAAATCTCTGTATACCTCCAAGGAATGCAAAATAAATTCCATGCTTAGGCAGCATGCTCAGTTCAGAGCATTATGACTGTTGTGGGTCTCACCCTCCCTCTGCTACCTAACCTTATTTGCTTGTTCTTCTGTGTCTTCACTGACCAAAAGTGGAGACTCACTCTCATGGGAATGATTACAAGGAAGTACTTTCTGTCCTGCTTCCTGAGGGTGAAGGAAAAACAGTGCAC
Source organism: Hylia prasina (assembly GCA_013397195.1). NCBI lineage: Eukaryota > Metazoa > Chordata > Aves > Passeriformes > Sylviidae > Hylia > Hylia prasina. The sequence continues at coordinate 744,404 of VYXD01002499.1, forward strand.
TTGAGAAGTCTTCAACTTCTGGGATCCCTAGAGCTTTATGAAACCTAGGTAGAAGAAATGCAAGCCATATTTTTTGTGCTCTTTTGTCCTGTTCTGGCCTGGGTCCCCTCTTTTTACTGCATCTCAGACAATATGTCTTCAGATGGTTTTCTTGAAATGGTTAATCTGTAGTTTGGAAGGGTCAGGTCATTCCTTCCTGAGCTTGCCTGAGCTCCTCTCCAGCCACAGAATTTCTCATTCAGGTAATATGGTTGTGGCAAGCTATCTACCATGCTGTTGAAAAAGACTTGCATCCACCCCTTGATTTAATTGTGTGTCATGGTCTGATTGTTTATTGCTCCCTTTGGAGCTAGGACCTGCATTTGGTATCCTTGTAAAATGCTGTGAACTCTTGTGGTGAAGTCAAGTGAATGGCAAAGAGTCTGATAAATTAATAGCCTTGCCAGTTGCCTTTGGAGACAAGGATTCAGGTGGAATTTCACTATAAAATTTCAAACTGTCAAGCTACAGTTCGAAGTCAAAGATAGGAGGGAACCTTGTGAAAATGTGAGACTGCTCTAATATTCTAATATGGCCCTAATGGGGATTTTATATTTCTCTTCTTCCTACAGTTTACATTTTCCCAGTTTAGTACTGTGGTACACAGTTCCCAGCATATATATCCAAAAAGTTTGCTACCCCTTAAATCCTCTCTGTCCCTTTGTCAAAACTTGCTATGCCAATGGCAGGGACAGCATGGCAGGCAACACATCAGCTCCACTGATGCCACAGTGCACAATACATCAATGTAAAGCACCACTTTTAGTGGGGGTTTTAGTTTATGGTAAAATACTGAGCAGTGCACTGCTGCTGAGGAGCAGGTACAGCAGCTCCATCACTTCTGCCACAGGAGCAGAAAAAAAAAAGGGTAGGTCAGCCAGCTGGGGCAGCTAGGATTTAGCTGCCACTGTCAACTCTGACAGGGGTCACACACCAGAGACCTCAATTTCACCTACATTATCCACTCCTGCTGTATTAACTCGTTCCTATCAGCTTTTACTGCTTTGGCTAACATATGTGGATATCATATTGCCTATTGCTTAGCCAAGCTTGCTTCAGACCACAACTGGAGAGAATTCAGAGAAAAGCAATACAATGGGTTTACCACTGACTCTTCTGGCAGTGACATACCCAGGAACAGGGCACAATCACTCCAGGATCCTGCAGAGAGGTACCACTGCCTCCTCACTCTTCATGCATAAGTAAATCACATTCCCTTAAGTAAAATCAAATGCACACTAGAAGACTGAAGCTTTTCCCCAACTCTCCCTTTCTCTTGTTCAGTTCCTGAACTCTCGTTTCTTTTTGGAATGTCACTGCTAATGTAAAGGAAATTAAATATCAACATTTCTTTCAGCACTTTTTAATCATATCCTTTGTGGCTAGAACTTATGCTGTTAGTAAATGCATGTTAAACCTCGAGGAGATTACAGCACAGCCCTGGGATCTCAAGAAACTTCAGGGAAATAGCCATTCATTGTCCCACTGTTGTGTTACAGCTACCTATGGTGCTAGAAATCAGAAAATTAATACTGATTAATTCATTTCTCTGATTTATACTCAATAGAAGAAAATGCTAACAAATTGAAATCTAAATTAATTTAGGTAGGAATGAAATTTATTCCATGCAAAGATCTTATCTAAAGATGGTAAAAATTATCTTGTAGGAAGAAATTAAGCAAAATAAAGTATATCTAAATCCATCTCATTCCTAGATTCACAAAACCTTCTCAGACCTGCCCAAAGTGAGCCCAACTCCCTGGAAATAAGAAATAGATGACTCCTTCTTACAGGTCTACAATTTCAATATATTTTGTTCTTGCTTAGATTTAAAACTAAGCAAACTTTCTCTAAGGAAAACTTGTGGTACTAGAGGGAATACAAATAGAAATGCCTCCAAGAGAGCAATTGCCTATACCAGAAAATGAAGCATTGACCTACTAATAATGTGTCTTTGAACTGAACAGCAACCAGTATCCTGAACAGTTCTTCTTCTCCAGATACATTTTATTCAGGAGCCTTTTGGTATTTTCAGTCTAAGGCTCTCACATAATCTGTCGCCAACCGTGAATTTAAAATACTGCTTCAGCCAAATGTGTCTGCTGACTTGACACAAGTGTGTGCCTTAATAGTTCACCCTGCTCCCTGCACTGCTCTTCATTATGAGACAACCCAGGTTCCTCTTTTTCTCCTCTGGAATGATGAGTATACATTCCTTTCAAACAGCAGCTAACAATTTAACAAGGTGGGAAACCACCACGGTCCTACCAAGCCAGCAAAAACCATTAGCCAACAGAATGTCTTCCCTTCCTCTTACACTTCTGTCTTAGGATTTTGTGCACCTGAATCACATTAGCAAAAGTGTCCTACACTGGGATATGCTTTCCTGCAAAGACCCTTGACTGTTTTCTGCATGTAGAATGCCAAGAGTGGTGGGAACCTGCAACATCCATCACAATATTTGAACTGAAATAAATAGGGACAAAAAGGGGTTTGCTACTTATAACTAAGATGTAAATCAGTAGAAGAGAAACAAGCATGAAATTCAGATTTCATGTTTTGTGGATGCAAAAGACATCAAAATGGATTCTTATTTAATCAGAGGCTAGAAGAAAGGTAAAAAACAGTTAACTAAGTTGTACATGGGTGTGGAAGACCAATTTATTTTAAGGCAACATTATATGTGATTTTCTTGTTAAATTCGCCTATCCTTACAGTACAAAGTAATTATTTTTTTCACATGCACTACTGTAAAATATTTAGTGCAAATAACATTGTTTTCCCACATACATCTATTTTTAAGGTATTTTGCACCTGAGGTGCAATTTCTATTAGTACTGAAACTAATTCCTCACATTCTACTAGTGGTTTTTTTTCTGTCTGAGTGGTTAGCACTGGAGGCTCATGGAGTATAATGAACAAATATGCATCATACTGGTACTACACTTCATTATCATGGGGTTTATTAAAGTTTTCTTTGCATATCTGCTTGTTTTTGTTATTTCTTCAGTGTCGGCACCAAATATCAGTCATTTAACTCTCAACTTTTCCATAACAGGTTTTATTTAATATAGACTTCCCATCCAGCAGTAAAGAAAAGGTTGTGTGATGCCCCTCAACACTTAAGACTAATGCCTCTGCATGATACTCATCAAAAAAGCCAATAGTCCATTGCTGGTTTAAACCTTTGGAGGATAAAGTTTAAATTTATATTTCAGGATCTAATCTACAAAACCTATCACCATCTAACAAAATGGTACAGCTCTTCGTGATCCTTGAGAAACTAATATTGGTGCATTCCCAACAGTGAGCCACAGGAAGGGTCCCCAAACAGGGGAGGCTCAAGGCCAGTTGTTAGTTTTACTGAGGATTGTTTCCTGAAAAAGTACCACGTGTCACCTCCACAGCTGGGGAGTGAGGCAGTGAACTGCAGCTGCCCCCTGGGAGACCTGTAAGGTCTGGCAATAAATACCAAAAATACCAAAAAATTTCCCACATGTCAGTTTGAGATTTCAGTGAGGTCTGGGCAAGCTTAAAATCCTCACCCATGCCAGAGTGCCCATTGGAGCACCCCTGCTCTAAAGCACCAGAAACATCTGTACTGAGAGGCATCCTGTGGGTTTGCTAGGAATTCAATGCTGCTCTGTCTTCCATAAAAGAAGGTAAGCAGCTCCCAGCTGTAACACAGAAGTCTAAATATCCTCTAAAACTATTTTTTCTGTCCACTGCAACTGAGATACACGGCTTTCCAAATTCTCTGTGCAGGGCCAGAATATATGTTACTGATTCTTTATTAATAGCTTTGCCTAGCAAAGCTTTACTGATCCTGCAGGATAAAGAATCCAAAAAGTAAGGCTTAAAGATGGTGGTAGATGTTTTCCTTCAAGAAAAAAAGGTTATAAACAAGCTGTATGCTATCTGTAACACCTTATTTTCTCATTTGTATCTGATTCCTTCCTCATGAGAAAATTCAGAGGGAACTTTGCTACCATATTTGTGGTGAAGCCACAATAAATCCAACCGGATATTCTCCTCAAGGGAGAGATCCAGGGGGGAATGATATAAATCGCCAGCAAAAGCAGAACTATTTCAGGGTGGTCTACTTAGAACTAGCTTTTCTGCATGTTGATTATGCTGTTGACAGTTGGCCAAGATTTTTTTCCAGAAGTACCTAAAGTTAGCTCAAAAGGTCATATTTGGGAATGCGAATAAATGGCCCAAATTACATACATTCTGTGTTCCAGCAGCTCAGACAATTACAAAGGAAACATGCTGCTTATTCATCTTCCTCAACATTTTGAAAATCTTGACCTTTGATTTTCAACCAGCTGTGATGCAGTCTCTGCCTAATCAACAGCTCTTAGTCTATTTCCACCAAGAAAGGAAGTAAAACTCTGTACACATGAGACTGTAAAAGGCATAAAAATTAAGAGATGAAGCTACTTCTATTTTCTCCAGAATGGCCAATCCAAGAGCAACCTGCCAACATTGCCTCTTTTCAGATGCCAGCCTGCCAAGGCAAGAGAGCTCTTTCAAGTCTTCCTAAAAAACCCCGGCGTGGAGGGTGTTAGCTTCGCTCCTTGATATCATGTTGTTGACAGAGCTTGCTGGAGAGCAAGTGCATAGAATTAGATAGTGAAGGACAGACCAGGGGATCTGAAACACAAGTGATGGGATCACAGTGGGATAGCACTGAAGAAGCTGGCACAGACCCAGAGAGCTCGTTGCATTAACAGAGAAGAGAATTATTACAAACCCTCGTCCTCATTCCACAAGAGCACTTGGTAGCTGTTAAGTACATGCAGACTATAAAAGGAGAATGAGAACTGGCTACCTTCAGGCAGAAGAAGAATGAATAAAATGCATTAGGTCTCCAACATATGAAGAATCAGAAACCTATACAAATAAACTATTTCTGCAACAAGGCATAGTGCCAGCAGCAACAGGCTGAAGTACTAGTCTGCTTTGACTGCAATGAGAAATGGCAGCTACTCAGAAGAGATCACCTTAAAATCATAACAGCAGAAAGTGCCACACATCTGCATATGTCTGGCTTTTTTAGGATGAAAAATATTTTGGCCATAGTTAGTTTCTGGGTTTGGCTTTTGAGTAATTGAAGAAATCAGGCACTGATTTAAGAGGAGTGGATCACCCAGTGTCTACACAACTTGGCTGGGCTAGCAGAGCTTACTGCTCTTATCTCATCTCTCTTGATTTTAAAAAGACTAATCGTCAACACAGCGGGGTACATGCAGAGAACCAAAAGGCCTGTTCCACAGTTCTGTTTGCACGAGCCTGCAGTAACTCACTTGGCTGAGTGGCCAGTAGAAAACTGATAGGAAACAAGGATCTGACCCCATCTGGCGAGTCTCAAGGCAATTAAAGCACAGAGAAGTAGGGCTTCTATTAATGTGAAAAGTGTTTGTAAGAACAAATTCCTCCTTCTGTGAAAACGTGTTTGGATACATCTGTGTATTAAAAATAGAGAAGAGACTCCCTATATATTTATCCACACTGAACTGAACATTGTGGTGGGGTGCAATTAAAGTAAACAGTGGAACATGGGAGAGTAGGGAAGAATGGATTTGACCAGAGTCTCCAATTAACTTTTCCAATTCCTTACTTCCTCTTATATTTTATTTTATTCCTTCAATCAAGCTGTGTATTTTTCTTTAGCTAATTAATAACTAGGGAAGGATGCACTTCTAAGGAAGTTTAAAGTGGTGCTGTCATACTTCTATAAGGCAAAGGAAAGTTGTCCAAACTCAGCTCCAAGGAGCTCCTGATTGCTCTGATGAGCACGGGGAATACCATCATCTTCACATTAAAGGGGCCCCATTTCCCCAGTGCTACCTTTGAAATTAATTTCATACAAAAGGCTTCATATTACATGAATAATCAACCTGTCTGCAAGAAGAGCAGCATTGGCATCAACCACTATCTTTAGTTTCTTTCTCACTCTCTGTGACTGTAGACTGGTTAATCAAGATTCCTATCCAACTGAGTATGTATTCTACTTTGACACTCCTAGGAGCACTGTTAATCCTCCTTCCAAAGGAGACCAAACATTTAAGATTAACTTCTATAAGAATTCTCTGTGAAATTATCGCAAGCAGTCAAGGGACTTTTCAGGCTTGACACTTGCAGATCAAATATCCTATGATTTGTTTGGTGACACTGTTCTGAATGTCATCCTGTCATTTATGGATCAAGTATAAACATTTCATCATAACCTCTCACGTGAAAAGCACCCACCACTTCCTCCTTCAAATCCCTTCTTAAGTGCATTTCCTTTGAAACGCTTCCAACGTTCCTCTGCTCACCAATAACATCTGCACCCACTTTATGGTAAAGTAATATCAGCAACTTGAGCCTAAAGTAGACTTTGTGCTGCCTGTAGAAGGACCCAGTCTGTTTGCTAAGTCTATATATATCTTAAGATCATCCCCTTTCCTTTCCCCAAAAAACAACCAGAAACTGATATAATCCAGGCTGAAATTTTGATGGCAAACCTTCCAGTTGGGTCCTGCCCGTGGAACAGCTGAAAAAAACAGCACAATCTTCCAACCAGTTTCTAAAGAGAAAACAAAACCTGAAATATTTATATTGCACATAGGAACATTTTGAAGCCTCACAAGTACACTTACACAAGGAATATCTGCAAACTTTATAAAATAGAAATAGCTAAAATTAAGCTATTCTTCATTATGCTCCCTGTTCTACAAGGCCCGCTTTTCCGGGAAGCTTAGGATTTATCAGCATAAGCTTTCTGCTCAAGAACAAGTTTTTCAGCTTAGCCATTTAAATTTAAAGTTACTTTATCCTTTCAGTATATATTTAACTCCTTGTCTTTTCCCTGAAAAGCCCCCCAGAATTACAGCTGGCCTATTGACAAGCCGACCTGGAGTCGTGCTCTAACACCTGATTACTGCTGACCCACACAAAAATATCAAATGTATCACACAGCATGAGATTTTACCTCATCGATTTCCACCTTCCCTGGAATTTCAGGCCCCACTCCCTACATCTCACCCCTGCCTCTCCTGCTGCTAGTTTTGTCATGGACCCATGCTTTGCTTCCCACAGATGCAGCTCCCAGAGGGCAGCTGCCAGGCCTGCCTGAAGCAGAGGCAACAAGGGGGATCTGGCAGCAGCAGCGATGGAAGCTGTGTGGAGGAAGTCACTGGAGAATGTCCCCTAAAATGGCACTGTATGCATTTGTTTTAGGAGCACAAAATATTATACCCAGAGGGAGGGCAAGGGTGGAGCTAACTGCACAGGGAGTTCAGCCTGCCTGGGAATTGAGATACTTATTTATATATTATTCTGGACTTTTAATTCTATATATTTAGATACACAAATAAACGGCCTCTTTTTCTGCAATACTAAATATGGATTATATGTGCATTTACTAAATATGGAAACAGAGTATCTAAAAATAAACACACAGGTATGAAGACATTAGCCTTGTTCTATAAAATAGGGGCAAGAGAACTGCAGCAACTTAAATGTCCAAAACACGCCTAAAAAGAACCACTTCTCCCACCCATCCCTCAAAGACCCCTGAGCAAAACTAAAAAAGACAAAAAAATCTTCACAAAAATTCCCAAAGTTGAGTGAACATGCCAAGAAACGCACAGAGAAAAATAATTAGTTTTAAGTGAGCGCCCTGCAGATGAATAACCATTTATGTTGCCCGAGGACAACACAAATTTGACTTTGTTTCGCTAATTTCCACACTGTTCATTTTATGGCAGCAATCATCACAAGCCAGCAGAAAACAATCCCATCTGATGGCACACGACCAACGTAAGCACTCACGGCATCCCCAGGCACTGTGCAGGGTGATAAAGCCACACAGCAGCTGGAGTTTTGCTACAGTGACAAGCAAATATAAACACACGAATGGAGTTTTCAGTTACTCTTCATATTTTGGAAGACCTTCAGCAGAGCTCCACTAAAAGCTTTTCTAACACCTTAGTTTTGAACTGGAATTACCATTAAACCTATCAGGTTTCTTCCTAGACATAGAAAATCCCCTTACTTGAATCCCAGGTGCATTTCTAATTTCTCTGTTTAATTACATCCCTGAATTTTAATTTCATTTTATCCTGGAAGGTTTTTGTCGATATATGTTGAAGTCATATTATCGAGTGGGCTAAAATCTTCCACATACAGAGACACAGACACTTTTGTTACCCAAATCCCAGCAGTCATTACTCTAGATCAGAGAAGTAAATTCCTGCGTTAGTAATTTATACCGAACTAAGAGGCAACGCCTTTTTTTAAGTGCCAAAGTGGTCCTCACAAATCACTGCGAACTGCGAGTTACTGTTTCGCTCAACACAACAGTCTTGTACGTATTTCTGTCTCGAATTTCCCCTCAAAAAAAAAAAAAAAAAAAAAGGTGCCATGGCTCAGTCTGGACTGACTTCTTCCTTCGTTTTGTGCCCCGCCGTGCGCATTCCGCGTACAGCAGCATCTCCTAGTGGCCGTCCCGCCTCCGCTGCGTGGCACAGGCAGGAGAGAGCGCAATTCGTGTTTCCCAAGGTTTCACTGCATTTCCGAGTGTTTGTGCAATAAAAGGGATCAGCTGGGACCAGGTGTTCATAATACAAAGCAGTGTTTAGCTCGGTTGAAGTGTGGGGCGCCCCTGAGTTACAGGACCTGGCAATACGAGGGTTATAATCCCTCCTGCCGAAAGAGGCAGGGAGGGCTTTGCTGAACAGCCCTGTCCAAGGGTCCTCTGTGGGAAGAGTTTCTTCAAGGCTTGAATCTGCTATCTGATCTAATTTTGTGCTAATTTATGCCAGTGTAACACTACCGAATTCCTGACTTTCATCAGATTAAATTAAAAAGGTATCTACTTCCTTTCTGAGCAGTTAATGAAGAGTGTATTCCCGCTTAATCTGGGAAAGTGCTGCATGAAGTGATAGAAGCACTGAGGACAGTTTCCAGACAGGCAACAATTTACAAAGGGTTGGGGGAATGCTTCAGTACTTTCTGTAGACGGGACAGAGAGATGCATAGGGTTTCAGTACTCTAGAAGTGGCACAGAGATGAGAGATGCTGTTAACACTGCAGCTCTGATCTGTAGCTAGCAGGTTGGAGCTGGGTCTGCTGCTGCGTGCAGAACCAAGCACAGTGTGCCAACACTTACAAGACGGGGGGAATCCTCTGAGCCAATGGACACCCATGCATTCCCTGTGGCTGCTGCCACTGCTGGGCACAGCACAAAAAGTCCATATTCAAGAGAGGGTTACTATTCGGAGCAGCTTAAATGCCTGCTTAGCTGCGGTTGAAGTCAAGATTAAATGTCAGGCACATGTTTTGGGACTTTCCAGAGTCGAGTCAAGTCAATTATTTGGAAGGGAACTTGCCCACTGAATTCATTGCTAATCCTGGTCATTATGTCCATGCTTGCAATACCCCAATCTGCAAATGCTTAGAGCTCTGGTATTGTTTTCTCTAAAGCCCGCTGAAGTACATTAAAACAGACTAAGTATTCAATCTCCAGAGGTCAAAAGAGAAGCAAAGAAGTAACATTGAAATTGTGCAGGAGTGCAATCTTGCACGGTTTCCTGCACAGATAAATCAGAATACTTTTGTTTCCATATGGGTTTTGATCTTTGCTCCACTATAATATCTCTGGCAAGGGAAACATCATACACCAGAACGAAAACCATCATTATTCATTTATTGAGCACTCTCTGTGTGATTGACATTTACAGTACCTGGAGGGAGATGCAGACCCTGTCTCAAGAGTCTTGCAGCCTGGAAGAATAACACAGCTTAAAGTCATTGGCCAGACAATCAGAGCCAAATATGTGAACCCCAAAAAATTCACAATTTACATTTAAAAGTTTGTTGTTTTGGGTTTTTTAATGGATAGATATAAAAAGTCTTAGAAGATGAAGACTGCTGATTTCACTGTGAAGTAGAGAAGGCAGATAAAATTCTTTTTTCACTGCATCCAGAAAGACTAAGTACTCTTGAAGAACCAGGGGATGAAATTTTCAAGAGGACTGGATGTTGGTGCTCTTTAATAAGTAGACTTCAAAAAAAGCCCTGAAAATAACTGAATATCTCATCAGTCTGAGGTAAGAATTAGAAACATATTAAGTGTTGATATGTTAAAGCCACAAAAGCTCTTCATCCTCTCTGCCTGTCTCCCTACCTGTATTGTATTCTCCTAGGTAAGTAAATTCCATCTAAGTCTAAATCTGAACTGGTTCTCTTGTTTTTCCTCAAAGCCCAAAGAATGCAGTGCAGGACAAAGGGAGCAGGATTATCTCTGGAGTCTTTATGAAGTGGAAGGAAGTGGCTGCAGAGATTGCAGGGCAGTTTTTTCTGAAGTATTGTGCAACCTGTCAAACTGGGCAAATAAAAGCTCCTATATATGATTAGTAACCAGTTTCACTGGTGATGTTTCTTCAGTTCAAATATTATTTCAAATTTGGGACATCCCACTTGTTCTCCTCTTATATGATTGTCAGTAATCCTGCCATATTGTACACTACTTCTGACATTTTTTATGTTAATTGAAAGAAAAAAAATAAATTCCGTAAACTGCACATTATCTTCTAAATTTTGAAAACAAACTATCAGCTTTAATTTTTTTTAATTTAGTATTATTCCCTGCCATTTGTTGAAAATCAATGCATTTTCTAATTTAAATCCTTAAGAACTAATGGCCTCAGCACATTAAATGTGAATCCTGGGGATAGATTCATGTCCAGAGCTACCAGAATCCTTGTTGGTAATAGCTCCTGCATCTGGGAAATGCAAATACCTGAAACTATTCTCAACGGGCAGTTTATTTATGGTTCCCACAGAGCTTGACCAGATCCCTTAATGAACGTGTTTACTTGGGGAATAGTAAAATAAAATCTTTGAGCACAGTTTCTCAGCTGCTGACAGGTCTCCAAGGAGCAGGGAAAAGATGTCCCTCAACTTTCCTGCTTTCTCCACCCCACGTGTTCCTAAAGGTTTTGTTCCTGTGACACCACACTGGTGTGTAAAAACCAAACACTGTGCAACAACAGCAACAGGAGTTGTCACAGCTATAGGAAGTCAACAGCATGAAATTTCGAACAGGAAAGCTAAGTTTAACCCCAGTTGCCCTGTTCAAGTCGAGACTAGAGCTGAAAAGAAAAAACCCTCTTTTATGATGGTATTTGCTGCTTCCTGAACAGCTTCAGACTCTCAGGGGAAAATATGTGATTACTCCCACTTTCAGAGACCTCAGAACATAGTGGGTTAATTTATCTCCTAAACACATAATCCCCCACTCTTAGGAACAAGCAAACTCAGGGAATGGAGCCTGTCCAGTTGCTTTTTCTGGCAGAAAAATTTTTTGGTGTTTATCCTCAGAAACTATTTTTTGATGTTTGTCCTCAGGTACATATTCAGATATTCGCTTAACATCCTTAATCTAGAGGGCACTTAGACACATGGTTAACTTTGGACATATGTTTCTGAAGCAGACTTGTTTAAATACTAAAAGGGATTCAAGAAAATGGCTGGTTTGATCATCTGCAAAATGCAAACAAATGAACAAACAGTCTTTTGAGTCACATTGATATGAGAAAAAAAGGCTTTTTGATATCAAGGAGAAAAAGAGGAGGGGATCTGAACTCAATTGAGTTGCGTTTCACATGCTACCATTTCTTTCATCACCTTTCCTTATACTGCATTTTACAGCAGGCACAATGCTAAAGAAAGTGCCTTTGAAACTGAAAATTTTCAATCACATTTCCTAGTGCTGTCAAGCCAGAGCTGTCTTGTTTGCAGCTAAGTAAATAATTTGTCAGCAAATTTTCATCTACTTGTAGAGCTAACCCCAAACTGGGATCTCAGTTACAGCAACAGCAATTTGATAGAGGTTAGAAGAGGAGAAAAATGGACATATTTCTCACTACGGACCAAGAAGCAGCAATATCTTGTTGTCCCAAGTCTCAGAAACGGTCCACAGAAAAATAGCTTGTCTTACTAAATAATGCCCAAAAATTGTGCTACTTGTTCCTTTGTAACAAAATTGTTCCTGCAGGTGTGATTTGAATCAGCACTATTTCTAGTGCAAAGTGAAACCACACAGCACAAGCTGCTCTTAAAAGATAAGGTAGCAGAGACCTACTTTCACTTCTTTTTAAAGCAAAAGCATCACACCGAAATTAAGTTGATCTTTGTGCATGAAAATTTACATTCTAGGTTAGAAAAAATATTTAGGTGTAGCTATTTTATAACTGCAAGGAAGTCATTGACTTTTATTGGTACTTTTATAATTTCATATTATGGGGTCATAAATGTTGCAGTCTTAGTAAATAATGTGCTAAGCAGAGGTGCTCACCCCACTGTGCCCTGTATCAGAGAATTTGAAATCAGAATGGCAACACTTATTTCAATGGAAGTCAATTCACAAAAATGTGAATTTCATCCACTGTCACCCAGAATTTTCTTAGCCTTCTGATGTTTCATATTGGAGTCAGAGTTTCTCACTTTCCCATGCCTTTTAACATAAACAAAGAATTGTGTTTTGTAAACATGGCCAATGTTTGCATTCCTTCAAATGGGAGGAGAATGTGATTGATAGTCTGATTGACCAATGTGGTTGAGAGGTGGGAATTTCACCTTCCAATCCATTGTCACCTTGATAAAAGTATATATTTGGAAATTAATAAACAAAGGTCCTTTTTTTCGGCCTCAGCGCTGCATCTCAAAAAATTCCAAGTCTCTGTGTGATCATTTCGTGTCCAACTGCATCAATCCACTATGAAAAATGAAATTAAATTAGGAGGCAACAGCTGGGAACAAGACATAAACAGTACAAAAGCCAGTATTCAAAAAAGCTGTATTGAGACGTACAGAAAGTAAGATTGAGTGGTAAGATAGAGCAGCTATAAACCCAGAAGTATTTTTTCAGATGGGCAGTTTACATATCTGAAAAGTTTATGGGTAAACAGGTCATTCTCCATGAATGCTAATACTTAGCTTGTGCTTGAAAATTAAACTAATCATTGCTGTTTATTTTCTTTAATCCATATAATGTTATATGAATCAATCCATAAGTATTTTATTAATTATATTTATTTATTCTTCTGAGCATTGAAAATCACTCTCCGAGTTCCTTTGGCTGAAAACAACACACTGATACACATGAAAATAGTTTGACCTTAAATCAGTAGTACTTGATGGGTTACTGCTGCAGAAGGAAAATATGTCACTTTATGTGATGCCTTTGAGCAATGTTTTTTCTACCAGTGCAGAGCTTCCTGTGCCTCCTCCAGCTGGTCTCACAAGAGGACAAAGGTAGTGCAGAATCTGGCCTTGGTCAGCCACTGTCCGTGATATTTAATTGGTATGACAAGCTTCCCAAACACTGCCAAATATTGTGAGAGGAATTTTTCAGTAAGTTTCAGAGGACAGCAGTCTCTTCAGATAAGGACAGATGCAGTTCCAGCTTTTGATGTTGTTTCAATTGTACACAAAAATCCAGCGTTTTAAAGTGTTACTGCAAAGTCCTTGAGGTTTACAGCATTAAGCTACTAATCCACATCATGGGACTTTTAAGTGTGCTTCAATGGTTTAATTATCTTCTATTTTAGTTTTGGATGGTTTGATGCACAGTTCACGTGAGCCCATCTCATTGCCATCGTTTGTGTGAGAAACCCTTTGAAGCCAAGGGTGTTACCATGTGACTGAGCTCCTCAGGGCCTGTGGTGGACACAAACAGTAGAGCCTGTGCAGTCAGATAATGCAGAGAAGGAACTAAGTCTTCTGGTTGGGTCTGCTGGTTTCTTACTGATTATGTCAAAAAAGATACATGGGGCATCAGTGACGCACACATCCAGGAAAACTATTTTTGGACACAAGTTCCCATATGTGGAGTGTGTTTCTCTTTTAGAAGTAACAGCAAGATTTGCTTTGGGTGCAAGTGGCACATCTGGAGCCATAAGAAGAAGAAGGGAGCTCCAGTGGTTTAGATGAGTCATTGCTCCTTCTTAATGGAAAACTATAAAATATCAAACTGCCGGCGAGTAAAAGATCTTTCAGGGGCTTATTAGTTTTACGGGTCTTATAAAAATTACTGGAAAACCATAAAACTTTCATAGCTGAAAACTGAAAGTTTTTCATGGGCTTAAACTTACCCTGTTTGCATCACAGCATCACTATGCCTCTACAGCTGGGATGTGGCACATCAGCTGCAGAAATTTCACAGGCTGCGTTGCTTTTGTTTAGCTGTGCCCCAAGGTGATATGAAAGCTTGTGGGTAGAGTTTCCCTTTGAACAGAATTTTATGAAAATATTTAGATCTCAGGATACAGCTGAGGTTCTTCCTTAGTGGTAGCTTGCCTGGTGATTTCTAAGTACTGTTGCCATAGACTGAAGTTTGCAGCTGATGAAACCACCCAGGGATATTACAAGTCTAGATACAGATGTGTTTATTTGCACTCTATACTCAAGAGGTCTACCAGGCATAATTGCCAATCAGGAGTACATATGTAAGTGAGAATTTATGTCATATATCCAGATTTGAAGAGGTATCATGGAAATTATGGACTAGAGTATGAGCAGAGACAACACCCATCATTAGGGGTTACAGAATGGAACAACTACTCTGCCGTCTGGTCTCAGATGCAGAGGCCACAATGCTTTGCTATACCCAGCAACTATCAGCTGCAGCAGCTTGCAGAGCTCATTGCCTTGGTCCAGCAACGAGCTAAATAATTCTTTTACATCGTTTACAGCCACCCTAGGATGATGACAATTACACTGTTGTTGATGCCAATGTCATCAAAGGTAGCCGTGTCACCACCACGATGTTGGTAGGCACAGACCCCTTTATCCTATGATTTGTATGGCCATTGGGAAACATGATGTCCAGGTACACATGTGGAAGGTTTTCCCTAGAGCTGGTGAAACACCAGCTAGGTAGATCCTGCTGCTTTTTGAGCCTTTTCTATTGCAGGTATAAATGCCCCAGGGGAGAAACAAAAAAAAAAAAAANCACACAAAAATTAAGCACAGTTCAGTCTTCTGTACCAAGCCAGAATACATGCCAAGTGCTTCAGGCAGACAAACAGGCTCACTGCTGAGACACAAAACTCCTCCGGAGTTATCTGGGTAATTAATAAAATAAACTACATGGAAAGTAAATCTGTACATGTGTAAGAAAACCGAGCAGAATCACAACTGATATCTTGTTCTCTGGTATGTTTTAGAAGTTTGAAAGATTTTTATTTTAAGTGGAGCATGACTACCCTGGGGCCTCTTCTACTAATTAGCCAGCTGCAAATGAAACATAGCATAGCTCCCACCCAGTGGATGCAGGGATTTATCCCTCAGCCAGATGTAGAGGTCACCCAAGCAGAGGCACACTTCACAGTGACATCAGGAGTCTTGGTTTGCCATTCTCATTCTGGAAAGCAATCACACTGCAGGGACTAGAGGCAACTTATGCAAAGACAATGATGTTAACACAATTGGAAACCCTTAGTGTGGAAATGCTTATTACTTTGCACTGAAGTGGCCCAATTCCTGTTAGAAATACAGGACAATAATTAGAAATTTATTCATAAGACAGAGTGACCCACAGATATATTTTGTTGATGGAGGTTATAAAAGCATTTAATTTTGTCATTCTCCTTCTGAAGTGTGTGATAAAGCGGAAGAAACTTGGCTTAGTTATGCTGAAGCTCAAAAGTATTTCTGACTTGGTTTATAATGATTTGTTCCTAGGTTTTCATCCTCATAAAAACAACCTTTTTTTCCCCTAGGTTTGGAAATTTAATGCCTCATTTACCAGGTGATGGGTAACAAGATGCACTTTCACATTTGTTCTGCAAACCCAAATGGCAGAGGGACTTTTTTTTGTTTCCAACAAAGGTCAAAATATCTCTATTAGTAATTAAGTCTCATCAACTGGCCAAAGAATTTATAGCTCCTGTGATATGCTCGTCGCTAGACTAGGTGGAAGCAATGACCTAGGTGAGACAGCTCCCATGCTATTTGTTGCACAGTAGCATAAAAAGCAGACATTAATACTCGTTTCTTGCTAATGCTTTCAGATTCATTATAAATGAGGAAAACAAAATTAATGGGTTTAACCACAGTGTCGTTGTTTGTAGGAAATAATTGATCAAGCCATGTAAAAGGTTTTGTAAAAGCATTCCCAAATGGGAAAATTCCCAGTTGCCTCCTCTTGCTTTTAGCACAAGGATCTATAAATACTTCTACTTAATCATAAATTGATGTGTAATTTTCAAAGATTGTGATATAGGATATATTTATGGTTTCACAGTACCAGGAGTTAGAGAAATGAGACTTTGGAAAGGAAAAATCTTTGTCAAAACACACAGATCCTTATGTGCTGCATGCTGTGACGAAATACTGTTGTAGTACAAGGAAGCAGTTACACACCTTCTCAAACAGCACTGAGAATGAAAAGACAAATCAACTCCTTGTCCACATATCTGAATTATTTTGCTGTCATGCATTTATTTCTCAGAAGTACTTTGTGTAGGATGGAGTACGGGTTACAAAGGAAGGAAAACATGGATTACAGTGAAGGAAGAACAACTTTAACAGCAGAGTTTGTTAACCCTATCAGAACAATACAGGGACTTCAGGAGGTCACTTGCTGGTTGACAGTCAGATACTCAAAATGTTTGTGTAACCCCCGCTAAGACTCCTTCTATTACAGCAATGTCACACCACTCCCATGCCACAAAGTCCTTTAGTATCCTACTCATGTTTATTTCTTAATAGCTTACCTGAATGGTGCTGCATATTGAGTCCATTATTTCTTGCCCTAGCTTATTAGGTCACGGAGAAGAAACTACTTCTTTCAGATACAGATCAACAATCTACCAAAGAACTAACAGAGGCTTGCACAAGACACCTCTACATAGTCTGATAGGGTGTGAAGGCTGAGAAGTGTCCCAATACAGTCAGTTCCTGCAGTATTAAAAGATGTGCTGTAACAGTCAGAGCTGGGCCATATGCTAAGCATACATGTGGGCCTGGTATTTCTGGGTCTGAGAGATTTTAGCCTGCTAGAAGCTGTGCAGACATGATCAAGCCGCTAACTTTTTCCCAAGGGAAAATTTCTCAAGAAAGCTTCTTCTCAAAACACTCTTGGCAAACAACTATCCTTTTTCCCCAGGTGGTGCTTTGCTGTTTCTCTAGTTTAACCAATGGGATTAGAGAGGTGCTGTTCCTGTTCACCAACCATGTTAAGTCTGTATCAGAACACCTTATAAAAGGCAGTAAGAATTAGACAATAAAGCCTTTTCTATGCTCTTTGCCTTCTGAAACATTTGGAGTCTCTCATCTTTCTTTCGTGTCCTACAACGACACACACAGGTAAAGTAATTTTAAAAATACTTAAGGACAGGCATGCATAATACCCAGTAGGAAGAACAGCACACAGACAGGGGAGGGACTGCTCAAATGTATGCAAAAAGTAAAGGTGACTCAGTGTCGTTGGATTTAGTGTTCACAATATAAATCACCAGTATATTATAGTGCTTTTGACTGTTTGCATAATTAATTAAATAACCTGAGCAATTAACCCAGTCTTGAGTAGTGTCTGAGTGAATGATAGGTGACAGAGACTGACAAATAGTCCAAATTAATATGGTTTAGTGTGTGACTGACTGTGGAAGGTGCTAAACCAAACAGAAATTCTTTGACAACGGCAGCCAATGGGGAAGGATGTGCTGGTTTTGGCAGGGTGTGGAGTTCATTTTTTTCACAGCAGCTGGTGTGGACTGTGTTCTGGATTTGTGCTGCAAACAGCGTTCATTAAACAGAGATGTTTTCATTACTGCTGAGCAGTGCTTATACAGTGTCTTTTCTGCCTCTCACACCACCCCACCAGCAAGGGAGCTGGGCAAGCACAAGAAGCTGGGAGAGGACACAACTGGGGCAGCTTGATCCCAACTCACCCAAGGAATATGCCACACCATGTGGTGGTGTGCTCAGCATATAGGGCTGTGTGAGGGAGAAGGAAGGGAGGCACACAGAGTAATGGTGTTTGTCTTCCAAATAACCATTACATGTGATGGAGCTCTGCTTTCCTGGAGGTGGCTGAACACCTGCCTGACCATGGCAACCAGTGAAGGAATTCCTTGTTTTGCTTTGCTTGTGTGCACAGCTTTTGTTTTAACTATTAAACAGACTTTACCTCAACCCGTGACTTTTCTCACTTTTACAGTTATTCTCTTCCCCACTGCAGCAGAATGGGAGGGGGAGTGAGCAAGGGGCCATGGTGCTCAGTTGCTGGATGGGGTTAAACCATGGCAGAGGCTTTCCAACACTTGCCTTCCTGTTTAAAGAATATTAAGTATATGTTCTGCACAGAGAGACTGAAAAGTCTTGCCTTATCTCACCTTGCCATTTCTTGTGAAGGCCTGTCTCCATGGTTAGCACATATCCACACTGGAGACAGACAGACAGTGTGCACTCCTTAACACTGAAAGAAAAGCCTTGCCTCAGCTCACCCCATCTCACTAAGGCTTTTCTGTCTGTACAAGAATAATTACAGAGGGAAAGCTTTTACCTCACCTCACCTCACCCTGTGAGGCCTTTTCCCCTGTACAGTACACATTGCCTCTCTGTGTGTTCCAGGGTACATTTATACCTAAAATAGCATATGTTACCTATACAGACAAAAATGTCTCAGGCAAAATAATGACAGGTGTATGTATTGTACATGTACATGTCTGTGCCCTGAGGCAGGGACATGGAGCAGCCTCGCTCCATGGTTATTTAATTAATTATGCAGAATCAGTCAGATTGAAAGGGACCACAGTGACTCATCTGGTGCAACCTCCCTGCTGAAGCAGGGTCATCCTAGAGCACATGGCACAGGATTGTGTCCAGATGGTTCTTGAGTATCTCCCGACAGTCAAGTGAGAGAGAACCCCACAACTTCTCTGAGCAATCTGTTCCAGTGCACAGATGGAAAGTTCTGTAAATTTCTTCCTCATGTTCAGCGGAACTTCCTGTGCATCGCTTTCTGCCCCTTGCCTTGTGTCCTGCTGTTTGGCACCACAGAGAAGAGCCTGGCTCCATCCCCTTGGCACCCCCACTTGAGGTATTTATACACTATATAGCTATGTATTTAGATATATATTGATGAAATCCCCTCTCAACTGCATCTTCTCCAGATTTAACAAGCCCAGCTCCCTCAGGCATTCCTGATAAGCGATGCCCCGGTCCCTCAATCACCTTTGTTGCCCTCCACTGGTACTGCTCCAGGAGCTCCACGTCTCTCTTGTGCTGAGGAGCCCAGAACTGAACACAGCACTCCAGGCGTGCCTCACTAAGGCCGAATACATCCCTCGAGCCTCTCGTCACACTGCCCCGGCCTGCCCACAGAGTCACAGAGGCCCCGCCACACGCAGACT
>VYXD01002499.1:764071-814241 GCA_013397195.1 Hylia prasina
CCTGCGCGGGGCCCGGGCGGGCGGGGAAGGGCCGCCCGCGGGGTCCCCGGGACGGGCCGCGCCGCTCCCGCGGGGGGCGAGGCCGCTGTGGGTGCCGGGGGCCTGCGCGCTCTTCCCTCCTCCCGGGGGCGGGAGTGGGCCCGCTGGATCCGGCAGCGAAGCCCTGTGGCTGAAAGGCAGCCGGACCCGCCGGAGCTGCTCCAGGGAGCTGCGGGCCCCGCAGCTGCGTGCGGAAAGGACTTGAGAAGGCGCAGCCTCGCCCGTTGGCTAAAGGGGCGAGGGCGGGGGGTATCCGCGCCTTTCTCTCCTGGCGGGGTTGGATCTGCCCGCTGTTGTGGCGCCTGTTTCGTGGCGTTTCAGAAGGCTCTGGAGGCCGAGGCACCTGCAGGCCTCAACGCTGGCTGTCGTGCGTGAGAATGGGCAGAAAATCGCCTATTAGGGGCGAGAGTACTCACTGTGTAGCTGTGTATGAACTTTAAAGTAGTGGGTGGGTAGGCGTTCGTACAACTGGATCTTGGGATTTGAGTTGCAGAGCCAGCATTGGACCAGTGAAATGTGGGTCACTGAAAAACAGAGGCGGAAGAATAGTTTAAAAGTCACCAAATACTGACTCCCATTTCAGGTAGAGAGGTAGTGAGACCTACTGTAGTATGAATGAAAGCAATGAGTGTACACTTCCGCATTTTTAAATTGGTGCGCTATAAAATCACTTCTTTATTGACACACCACTTAACTCTTCAAAATCCCTATGTAATCATCTCCTCCATGTAATATTGGTTTAGTATCTGAATTTGGCCTCTTATTTGCATAGAGGTCTAGCTCGTACTGTTAAATCTTTTGTAATCGGGCTGTTTTCTGCACAGGTGTGTTTTCTGTGCAGGATAGGGATCTACAATTTTTTTCACTTGAGAATTGTGATTTTTTTTTCTCATGTCCAAAGGGGCGGTTAAGTGTTAAGCACTTAAATGCTTATAAGGTAGGTGTTGAGGCAGTCACTGAAGAAAATGAAGGTAATTAAATGGTAGGTTTTAAGGAGAAACTGATGCCTCAGTTGTGTCCCAACCAGTATTGTCGTGCTGGGGTTTGTAAAAATTGTTCAGAAAATGCCAATTTACATGACTTTTAGTCAAAAAAAATGCCATTACCAGGATACAGCTGATACAGCGTGAATAACCTGGAAGTGTTTTACAGAAACCAATTGAAACTGTCATCCTGTCTTTTCTTTGTGTTCTTAGCTTAATAATTTTGAAGAGCCATCATTGTTGTTTTTTGTTTTACTTCATTAACTCCATGTTGCTGCTAATATTGGTAAAACAACTTGTGTAAAACCAGGGCATTTATTTTCTGCAAAATGCTTTCTCTTTAAGTCTGAGAAATGTATACACTGTTCAATAACAGAATTAAATGTTTATTACATAACTTTGGTTTTTGTGTTCCTTTAGATGTCTTTGATGACTTTAGTCAATAACCCTGAATTTTTCGTTTTGTGACATTTAGCAATGGCATTCCAAAATTTTTTGGTTGATCTGTCTGTTTTCTGACTACTAATCTCCTGAAGTTACAACACAGGATTTGAGATTTTGGGGTTTTTTTAAGTGGAAATAGGAGAGGAAGTAGAGGGAAATAGCAATAAAAAAAGACTAGTGGAAATCTCTGTACTATATAATAAAACCTAAATTTCATAAAGAGGATTGTCACTACTTTTGAAATTTAATTTTATGTCATTGGAGCGGAGTTTAAATGTAAGATCCTGAAGTGACTTGAGCTGTTTCTGTATTGGCTGAAAGAAAACAGTGGTGTGTCCTTTCCTGTAGAGTGCTTTGTGTTTTAGTTCGGTAAAATGTGAATTTTTCAGGTAAAACTATGCAGTTGCTGCCATCTGATGAAAGAGGGTGCTTTTTGCAGAAAGCAAGCAGCCTGTTGTACATATGATGGTATTAAAAAGGATGTTCAGGTTTGTTATTAGTGAGTTTTGCCTGGTTCAATGACCAGGTCCATTTGAGACCCTTGGAGACTTCAGTTTCTGTTAAATTTAGGCATGATTGTTTTGTTGGGCTTTTAAAAGTAACTTCTTGTGCGTGTGGTATTTTTTTCTTCCTTCTCCTTTACAGGTTTGGGAAGCTTTTTTTGTAGTCTTACACGTGGCCTTGTATCTGAGTGGAAAATGACCTATTTCCTAATTTCAGCATAACAAAATGGTTCTTGTTCAGTCAGTACTGAAGGCTGATGTATTTCTTCAGCAGAGATGGAGGACTTCAGCACTAACAATTTAGTGTATTAAATGCAGCACTGAGGGGACAATTCCCATGGCTCTTCAAAAGAGTTTTGTCTGGTGCTGTCTGCAGCTGGTTTGGAGGCTGCCATTGGTATTTCTACTGGCATTTTGGAAGCAAAGTTTTCATTATTATGTAGTTTAGTCTTGTTTTTCATCCTTCCTCAGACTTGGGCTAGTTTTAGTCAGTTTAACAAAGATGGGAAACCTCGGAATATTTTGTGGAAATGGGAAGATGTGAGAATGAAGGAGCAGACACCAGTTCTGTGGTGAGCTGTAGTGCAGCCAGAGCACTGCTGCTGGGTTTTTTGTGGGAGTTTGGAGTTCTTTGTGTGGTGGCTCCCCCATCCCTTAAAAAGCATTAAGATCTTTGGTGTTCACCTGTTAATGTCTGTGTAATTACACATTTACACATTGCAACTTTATATAATAAGTATTAGTTTGTTCATAGGAGAGGCTCACTGGTTTTGTTACAGAGATGCTGTTTTAGAGATACGCCTGCTGTGTGCAGCTGAGGTTTTCAGCTCCTTTATGGAATTGTTGAAGATATTTGTCAGGTGTTTTGGAGGGATGGTAGTACCTGAGACATCAGGACAGATTGTGCAATTAGCCAGATTTTGAAATGACACTGAAGATACATTCTGATTTCCAGTGTTGAAAACAGTCCAGTTACCTAGTCATCATTAGTAGCTTCAGCTACTAATTGCAGTATAAAAATTACTTTCTACTCACATTATTTGTAGTCAAATGGACAGAAAATTCACTTCAGATAATGAGAATACTCTTTAATCTGTAATTGTAAAACTTGCTTTCAAAGGACCTGCAGCTTGAAATCAATATAATTTTTCAAATGTTGTCTCAGTGAGGTTTTCACATGTGTGTTTATAGATGTTTCTGCTTTAAAATGTGAATAAAAAGGACTCTGCATGCTATTTAGGGACTGATATCTTGTATTGGTAATTTAATCTCTATTTATAGTGTGTATTTTTAAACAAGAGCTAGATACTGGGAGACTTTGCAGTAGATGATTTGATATGCAACCTTTTATTTAGGAGTCAGGTGCTCCTAAACCAGTTTCTAAATTATACCTGCTCAGTTAATTAAATCTGCATATATCAGTAGAACAGATACACAGGCTTTTCAAATAAAATGTCTTTTCTTGCCACCTTAAGTGGCATAGCTGCTTAAAGCCATAAGCCTTGACATGTGTAAATTATTACTGTGTTTTTGGGTTTGCTTTTCCAGACTTTAAAAAGCAGGTCGAAAGTCTGGCAAAGTTCATGTAGCTGTTAATGGCTTGCTAGTTCAAAGTCATTTTCCTTTAAAGGAGACAAACTATGCAGCTCTGTGAAGGAGGAGCTCCCTTTTTCAGGAAAAGGGTGAATCAGAAGCATAGTTACATGCTCTCTTCACAACTCGAGATAATTTGTTTTAAGCTCTTTATGCTTTTCTCCCAAGTGTCTGTCTGTCTTTTGATCCAGCAGTCCAAGTTACTGTTCTGCAATTTTTTAGCTCCTTTCTCTTTTGCTCAACTTACTCTCAATTATGAAAGGGCATTTTTAATTTTACCAGAAAGCCATTTTGGGCAATATGTTCCTTGCTTTTAGGGGTCTGTTAACAAATTTGTTATTAAAATTGCCTTGCAAGCTAATCATAGGACATCTAGAGGTTCCTTGGAGAACAGTGATTTTTCAGAATTTCAAGAGAAGTAATGCCTGAGTTTTGTAATCATTGTAAATATCAGCAGGGGAATCAACTGTTCATTATTACCTCAGCTGCCATTTAATTTGTGAGTGGGTCAGTGCTGTGTTTGTGTTTTTATGGACCAAGGAGTGGGAAATAACAAATGTGATGTAGGCAATAGGGTGTGGGAATTTTAGGAGAGCAAGTGATCCACACCAAAGCATCCGTGGTTAACTGAAAATAAAAACAGGGTTAAGGAGTAGGACATGAGGAAGAACTTTGAGATTTCCCACTGAGCAGTTGGCTGAGAAATTCAGTTTGGATATAGTTAACATTTGGTCTCTAGCAGGCAAGCACTTGTTTGACCCTTGCTGGGTCAGTATGTAATTCACCTCTGAGGTTGCAGAGCCAATTGCAGTGATACCAGAGGTCAGTTTCTCTGATACCAACATCTCTTACACCTGATGTGTCAGGTAGTAAATGAAAATGATGTGCCTTGTCAAATACTCTGTAGTGTCATAAAAACATCAGTTTTCCTGAGAGCATAATGCACAAGGACATAGAAGATTAATATAACTGCCCTGCAACTCATTATCTTGGTCACTATGTTGAGGACTTGAAAAGAAGAATACCTAAATTGTTATGTATTGACATACTGATTTGACTGCAGTTCCAGCTTCCATTTTCAGGCAGTTTCTGTAAGGCAAATTCTTGTGTTCAAACCCAAATATGAGCTTGGTGCTTATTGTTGCTCACTATTTTTTTAAGTATTAACTTCCTATAAACTCTTAAAAATATTCAAAATACAAACAAGAGGCAAACAATCCTGGCATGGAAACCTCTTTTAAGAGTGGAGGCAATCCATTTTCTGCTACTTCTTTGTGTGTTTGCAAATCACTTCAAGTACTGTATTTGCATGTGTTATACTTGGTTTATTCTCTCTCTGCTGATGGGAATCAAACTCAAAAATAAGGGCAGGAAAGAAGAAAGCAGTTGTTTGTTAGTTAAGTGCTGAATCCGTTGGCAGTACTAGGAGATGCCCCTTTAATACGTGTGATGTTTTCTCTTCATTTCAGGTCCTATGCAGAGTCAGATGCAATTCCCCTCTGGCTATGGCTCACATCTTCCAAACTACAGTGCGCCTTCAGGACACTATTCCCAAGTGCCCAATAAAGCTGCTGCTTCACATCTGGATGATCAGTACAGAGCCAGTTACTACCCTGGTTACTATTCAGCACCAGCACAAAATGTTATGACATCTGTGGGTAGCAACGTGTTGAATGCACAGGAATCACAGCAGTTGTACAACAACACTCCTCGTTCAGGGGGGTCCGGTGACAGACCTGTCCAAGGAGCAGTATCATCTGCATCCTACTTGCATGTGAGTGCTCAGCAGTCATATTCAGCATTTGATAATCACTACAGCACTTCTGTCAGCTCTTCAGTTGCATCTCAGGGATTTCCCCTTAACTCTGATCGCTACGCCATGCCCGTGGTTTCTGGTGCCATGTATCCCAATGTTTCCTATCCTCCCGTGGCGGCTGGCGGTGTGTATGGGCAGACATTTACCTCTCAGAGTCCACCTGCTGTTGGACAGTTCAAAGAGACAAATGCATTTTCTAGCCAGAGTACATCAGTACCTCATTCCCTTCAACAGCACGTTCCCGTGGGATATAATGCAGCATTATCAACTGTTTCATCTGCTCAGGCTGTGCCAGACAACCTCAGCAGGAATCTCACCGGATCAGTTGCTAAAGTAAACAACCAAATAAATACAGGTATGGTGTTACTTGGAAGATACTGGACTTCCAGATATGTGTGGGAAACATAAGTAATCGTGTGCTCATGTTGGCTTGTTCTTACTCACTGTGTGGAATTCTGTAATGTAATTGTGAGTTCTGTCACTCATTTGTGTAGCTTTTCTAATTTGGGTACCACAGTCCTCACAATAGCATCTATTTGTTCCTGTTGAGAGATACAGAAAAGTACACTATTTAGGGGATGGTTTTAGTTTATTTGTGTGGTTTTCATGTGAGTGACCTCAGAAGAGAGCTTTTTCATGCAGTTCTGAAAGAATCTGTAATTTATGCAATATGTCTGTTATTCACAAAGGTACTTTTTTCTTCTCTGCCTAGAGAATTTTTCCAAGTCATGCTTGTTGTTTCTTTAAATTTTGCCTTAGTGACACTGTGAGAGACTGAAATGTTAATGGTAATGACTCAAAACAATCAGCCATTTGTGGAGGCAGCAGGGTGCTTTGCTGAGGCCAGGTTTGCACACTTTTCCCTGGAATAGGAGGGGTGCTTTTCGGGGTGTGGTGTGTGATGGGGAAGCCTTCAATTCACACAAGACAGGGAGGGTGAACACCCACCACCAGAGGCTACAAGCTGGGTTTGAGCTAGGTAAGTGGCAGGCTCTGGAGCAGGCTGGTACTTTTTGTCATGCCAATTGTCCTTCCTTACACAACTGTCACACTTAGGCCTGAGGGGCCATAATTCCTCAAGTGCGCTGACATGAGAGGCACTTTGTGCCTTAGAAGGGGCCACAACCATCAAAGACCCCCGAAGTGCCCCCAGACTCAGTTTCCAAAGGAGCGGGCGTGAGCCACAGGGTTTTAAAAGGCCGTGTAAAACTTTCCAAGGGGAAGTGCTTGGAGTTCCCACGTACACCTGAACAAAACTGAGCCATTGAGCTCTCTTGTGTGGGACCCCCACCACCAAGAACACCTGAAGAAGAGGACTAACAGACCTGGATCCCCAGGTGGCAATATCTTTCTGTTTATCCAACACGTATAATTTGTACATACTGCTGTTCCACGTTCAGTTTTGTCCCGTTTGGATGGTATGAGACGCCTCATGGTACGAGTCCATTGTAATCCCCAGGTGCTGTCCAGGCCTGGTGCCAGCTGGCTTGTGGCTGCCCATGGTATTCACTGAAGCTTTATTGGTGCTAAGGTGGTACAGCAGCACGTGCTTTACTCACAGACACACATGCAGTGTCTGCAGAAGTGCAGAGCGCTCTGAGGCCAGGGCCCTCAGAAATTCATGGTTTCTGTGGTACCATTTGCCCTGCACTCTGCAGGGAAGGCTCACAAATACGACGTCTGCCACAGGTGCAAGTTGCTGAATGTGTTTGTGACGATGTTGGTATTTCTTCACTTTTTCTACAGTGGCCTCCTCTAAGGACGTGTCAGTACACTGACATCACACAGTCACATCCACCACAAATGCTTGCATTTCCTTCACAAAAATTAAGTCTGGTTTGTGTAACTCATTGCCGTCATCTCTTATGTGTGGTTCCTGAAATACTGTCCAAACTTGGTTTTTTTGCTTCCTTTGATAACATTTCACATATGTAATTGTGCCTTTTAATTCTTGTGTCTTGCACAATCGGGCAGTTCCCAGTGATATGGGAGCATTTTTCATTCTCAGCCTGGCAGTGCCTGCAGGATTTGAGGTATTTTTCTTGTCTACTCCTTCCTTGTCTCTTGATGGGCCTTAATCTGTCACTTGTCACTCCATTTCTCTACCCTCTCTCTCCTCTCTTTTTACTTTATTCTCTTTACTTCACATTTATGGTTAGATAAAATTTATACTGGTGACTTTGGCATTATGGTCTTGTTTGCACCATAATTCAGGCAGACTTCTCTGTAATAATTGTAATAACCAGATCTTAATAAACACGTGCATTTTCTCACAAGAGTTCAGGAAAAAGGTGGAACCCTACATGGATTTTGAGTTAGTTGGGGTTTTTTCTAATTAATATTTTTGATAAGCATTTGAAAGAGTTAGGAAGTTGTAGCTGATTTTTGCAAGCAACAACTTGATGGTTTTAGTATGGATGTAGCTATGAAATTGTGAAGGTGGCAGTTGAGGGCAAGTACACTCAGTCCTCATTAGTTCTTTCAGCTTCTGTTTCACAGGAAAACTGAGTACCAGTTCATGGAGTAGTACTTAGAAGGAAGCATGGAAGAAATTGGAGATGTGGGAGTACCTTCACAATGAAATATCTTGCTCTGCGGAGGAGAGAGCAAGAGTCTGTGCAGGAAGATTCTGATTTTCTTTTTGAACTGGGAATTTTCTGACTTCATGCAGTTTTGACTTGTAAGCAGTGCCAGACTACAGCTTACTTTCTCTACTAAACACAGTTGTTACAGAACTGTAGGTTTCCTTTTTAATGCAAGATATTTCAGATTATGCTGTTTTAAGAGTCCTTGTAGCTGAGATTTTCTCAGACCGAGGACTTAAGATGGAGTATGGCTTTGGTAAAGCTTTTTTTGGAAAAAGCAGTTAAGCTTAAATGAAGCTCATTCAATCCACTGTTTGAATTTAGTTTCAATATTGGTTCCCCTCCCCACCGCCCCCCCTCAAGACTAGGATGTAGAGTTATTATTACTTTTAATATTAATAGATTTGAATTGTGTCCTGATGAGTGCTCTGTGTAATTTTCTCCAGTATTTTCAAACCACGAAACAAAATACCATTTAAAAAAGAAAAATAGGGACCTCCTTGAAAAGCTCCTGAAGTTACTGGCATTTCATGGTTATGCGTAAAAACGGATTCTTTCAAAGACTGGCCAAAAAAATTGACTCTGTTGAGTGCAGAATCTGCAGCTGGACTTGACAGAATGCAGGTGTCTTTCCAGAATAGCACGATATGCAGTAGGCATATGAAAACAACTTATTGTTTGTTCAAACTGTTACTGGTTTATTTACAGAAGTTTTTAATTCCAGTGCTTGTTAATCTTCTTTCCTGTAGAGGTGTCTGGAAATGATTTGTTCATAGCAATTTTTTTTGTAATGAGCAGCTGTTTTAAAGGTGGAACTGACCAAACAGTGAAGAGCAGTATGAGCACTAGTTTTATTTTTGAACCATGCAATGCTGCTCTTAAGGGGGTGATTGAGTTAGTATAAGGCCTCAACTAGTAATATTACACTTGAATTTCAAAGAACTAAGGATAGAATTGGCTCTGATAATGCTGTGTCATAGATACTCCCTTTGCAGTTATCCACTGTTTCTCTTGGGCTTGAATAATACTGCAGTCCTTGGTTGGCTTGCTGTACTGGAGGCCTCCAGAGTTAAAGCACATGCAGACTCTTTCTGGGTTTGTGGAGCTGCTGACAGAAGCATGCCCTGTGCTTCACTGCACAGCACTCAGGTTTCTGGAGGTGAAATATCTGCAAAATAATTTCTTCTCTTTCCCCTGAATTCTGGTTCAGCCTCAGCACACAAGTGATTCCATGTTTGCTGACTTAGAAAAGCAGATAAACATAACAACTGATAGCAAGGCTGAAGGAAGAGCTGGACAGTTTTATTATTAAGCCTTGAACACTTCAAACCATTTTTGATGTCCGGGGCTAAAGAAACTGCCTTCAATGATATCTGGTTTCTTTTAATCTAGGATTCAACATCTTCAGCTAAAATATATTAAAAATCCAATTGCTACAACACCTGGATAGTAAAATACTTACATAAATAACTACAGATAAATGCATAATAAAATTGTGAAGTAATTATAGTAATTGTTTGAATCTGGCATAGTTGGTTTGGTTTTGAGATGATGACATGCTTTCTAAATTTCCCAGTCTTACTGTTCTCAGATGGACTCATTTTATGTATAGTATTCTATTTGTTTTCAGCCTTTATGAAAAGGAGTTGAATTTTGAAAATTATATGCCAGTTCTTGTACATGCTTGGAAAGTTTGTGACTACACACAAGGAGCATAAGGAAGTAATGAATGATCATTGGAAGGAAACTTTCTGAATATTTCATCCTCCCTGCTTTCTTCAGGAAGAAGCAATGATGGGAAACAGTTGCCGTCTGTTCTGTGCATAGTTTTTAGCTAAACTGCTTGAAAAACTGAGATTTGCTGATATTCATAAGTGTCCTTTCTATGACTGTTTGTGTAAAGAAACTTGGATACAGTATCCTGCTGTTCGTCAGTGCACCAATAAGAGTTTGCTGTCCTTCTCCTGTGTTGTAAAAGATGCCCTTACAGTCTTTGAATTATAAATAAGCAAATTGCAGACAGACTGTCAGGATGCTACAGTTTTAATGTATTTTTCCAAAGCAGTTTTGTACAATCAGCACTGAAAGCTCTCTATGATGAAAATGAAACCTTTCTGTAGAAGGATATGTTAATTAAAATCTGTGTGTTCAAAAAGGACTTACTCAGGAAACTCTAGGCTGGCGAGAGTTTTTCAGAAATTGTTCGGCTTCTGAATTGTTTTTTACTTGAATCAAAAAAGTTGTCACCACTGGACTTACATTGGTTTCTTTAAAAATCCCATTTTATGTATAGCCTTGCAAAGCCTCCAGCATGTTAAATTTACTAAGATCAAACCTCTGAACTTCTGTATGTTGTGTACTAAGGACATAGAACTGCAAGAAAGTCTTTTCCTAAAACTTTAGCAGCCCCTTTCCGGAATAACTGAAGTGTTTTCAGCAAGCTTGCAGAGATTTCACTAGAGGAAACCTAATTTATTTTAAGGGGATTTTTTTTTTTCTGGTGTTTTTTTCTGATTTTTTTTTTGCCTGCTCTTGATGAATAATAGCAGTGAGAATAATTTTCTGTGCTTTAGGAAGTATAAATAGAGTAGAATATAAATATCTCTAGTTTGAGATTTTTCTCCTTGGAGGTTTAAACTAGTTTAACCCTGCAAAATCACCCTCTTCTATCTTTAAAGTCTGTATTTCTGCAGAACAGTGTTGGTAATAATCTGTCCAGGAGTATTATGCTATGTAAATGACATACTTTGTATTATTTAGGGGTTTTTTTTTTTTCTTTCTAGGTCAGTAGCTTTCTTTAATGTTTTTCCAGTTTATTTCAGCTGAAATCGGAGCACTCTCATTATTCTTGGTGCTTTTCAAGTTAGCATGGATGTCAGCCAGGATGCCTGAATTTTCCTGGACTTTTCCATGAGGAGAGGGACCTGGAGAATATCCTTCTGTGGGTATATGGCATGGGTTTCTTTGCATCCTGGTATGGACAGTCTGCTTGAGCTGGAGACAGTCTAATTTCATTATCTCACGCAGATACTTCCCCTTGTGTCAGATCAGGATGTAAAGTCCTTGCTGCCCCAGTTCCATAGGAATGTAGGCTACGATCCCGTAAATCTGCTAATAGAGGTGTGGTTGAAAAGTAGGGAAGGACTGCAGCCTGTACTGGAAGTCAGGGGCAAAGGGTGCTGTTGGAAAACAAGCTGCAGGGAGGTTCTAATTTTCCTTGGAAATTTTGTTGTGTTGGGGGCAGGGGATGTGTGGGGTTGTGAGGGCAGGAAATCAAGATCACAGCTGAAGCAACTCAAGGAGGATAATTCTCGCATCTCTTCTGAAATTTTGAGGGGATGCTGTGGTGACACTTTTTAACTGTGACCTGTAGGTCTCCAGTTAGAAGTTAAATGACAACTTTGTGGTGATGTATAGGGAAAAATGATGAATTACAATGCTAATTTGCCCAGTTCTGCAGATTCTTTCTGTCACATGCCTTTTAGGTGCAGATCATTGTTAATGCAGGAGGTATTCATGGTTGAAAGGCATGAAGGGAAAACTTCAATATACATTGGAGGTGAGCAGTTGAAATGTCAAAACCAGAAAATACTGTGTCACTGACAGAGAATGGGGCTTATATTTATCGCAGCTTGACAAAACTCTTGACTTCCCAAGACATCAGTTGATGGAAATACTATTTGGCCTGATTGTGTTTGTCCTGGTTAAGTTCACGGGAATCTTGTGCTCTAAACTGGTGTCCAGTCCAGCTTTGTCTTGAACTACAATAAGCAATCCTAAAACGATACTTACATGATAGAATGCAGTCTTCTCATTGGCCAGAGTAAAAAAAATTGTGTAATATATAAAAATAGTGTAATTTCTCTCAACACAGCTTGTTTCATGTGATGATAGTTACCAACAATGTGGTTTAAAATGTTTATTTTGTTCAACTGTTTCTTTTGGTCTTGGTTGCTTACACCATTTAAAATGTTTATGGAGTCACCAAATAAAGTCTAACATTTATTTTTTGCAGGTTGGATTTTTGTACAAAGAAAAAAATAGATTTTATTTCTCAGAATTTAGAAACATTTGTTTTAGAATGCATTTAAAGGATTCACATAATTTTGAGGGTAATTGGATAACCTTTGCTTGGGAATAGATACTAGTACATGGTAAGAAGGTATTACATCTTCAGCTAATCCAGGTGTAAATTGGTTTTGGCTTTGAGCCTGTGACACTGACATTACAGCATTTAGCACTGCCTACAGCAGTGCTTGATGCTGCCAGCATTGCTATATTGACTTGGAATGTGGAAAATACCATCACCCTACAAACAAAACCTGGATGAGCAGGTGAATGTGGCAAATAACTTCCTTGTCATCTTGCATATCTTGCTTGAGGAAGCTGCTGTAATAGCAGCATTCCCTCCCCACAGGTTCTGAAGCTCCCACTCCCACGGGGAATCTGCAAGGCTGTGTGTAGAAGCAGAGGTTATAGCAAGTCCATTGCAGTATAAAATGCTCTGTATGTTCATTGGAAAAAGACCTAATTTTGATTTTGGTAAGAGTTGCAAAAAAGCTATGTGTATGCTCGACATCAGATTTTAAAATTGCAAAATATATAAAAGTTCCCTTGAGATAATAAAGATGCATCCTGTTAATTTTGACTGTAAATAATAAAAACAGAAGGATCACTTTAAGCCGCCTCTTCTTCTTCACCCTCTGAAGGAAATCTCAATTTGCCCATAAAGTTCTTTGAGATACCACCTCCATTATTCAAGTCAGGGACTGTATGAACTACACAGATATATGTGCAGAAGATGCAAAGTTAGTATTACCTCTGCATCCTCTAGCAAATTCTGTAACTTAAGTATTCTACAAATGGAAAATTTTGTTCTTGCTTAATTTCTGTGTTTGTTTATTGAGTACTTTTGCTAAAATCATTGCCTTTCTCTTCTTCTTTTTAACAGCTTGGTCAGTCGGGGGTTTTTTAGAAAGAATCACGCTACAGATTTTCTCAATTTATAAGCAAAGAGCTACCCTTAGTTGAGAGCTAACTTAATTGAAGTTATGTCGTCCTTCTCTGGTAGGAGTTTCAGCTGGACTATGTCAAATCTCTCAAAGCATTAATCTGACTTCTTTTAAAAGCAGATTATATCTAGTCCAGATACCTAAAACACATCAGAAGTTTTGTGGAATGCTCAGGGTTGATTGAAGCAGATTGCTTGGAATATGAATCTCATAACTGAATACCCATATTGCAAAGTGCCAGCACTGCAAGGGAGGCATAATACTCATCCACTGCACAAGGTTTCCTCCCGTGGCTGGAGTGTGGAGGGGGCCTGTTTCAGGTGGACTGCAGTCCACTTACCTGGGAAGAGTAACTTGTAAAACCACAGCACTGGGGGGGATGTATCAAAAGAAGCCTCAGCTTAGTCTTGCTCTTACTGCATCATGCTTTCTTTTTTTTGCTGCTGTCAGAGCAATTTGCTCATTATAATGGAGTTTTAGCACCGTAGGTATTGAATTTTTTAAAGCAACCAATCTTTCCATAGATATGTTTGAAGGCATCTCTCTTTGAAGTGCTGTATTATTTTTTGTAGTTACTGTGGACTCAAATGTGATTGCTTGTGTTGTCCAATTGTCTGTGCAAGTACATACAAAGGGTTCCTGCTTTCTGCTGTTGTTTTCAGGTGGCATTGATTCTTCACAGCCCGTGCACTCAGTGAGCCAGAATGTTCCATTTAGCAAGCCTGGAGCTGGAACATCTGCTTCCTCTGCTGTGATGTCCTCAGTAAGGTCACCTGCTCCAAGCCTGTCTTCAAAGCCACCCTCTTCACCATCTGTTACACAGTCACCAGAGCTGGCCCTTCAGGAAGGTACTAAAAGGGAATGGGAAGTCACACTACAGACTTTTGCTCTATTCCACATGCACACATGAATGCTGGAAGTTTTATTGCTGCTTTTCTGTGTTTGACTGGAGCACATCTCTGGCATCTCATCAGGCTCCCTTCGTGGTGCTGTTTTATGTCACCTTGGTTGTACCTTCTCGTAGTGTTTGTGTTTGATTTCCTTTGTCTACGTGTTGCCTTTGGCTTGTTTGTCTTGTTGGCAGTCCTACATGTCTCTTTCTCAAAAAGCCCTTCTTTTAGTTCCCTTATTCTAAAAAGCTGCTCACTATTTTAATTTCTTAGACAAAGGTCTTAAAATTACCTTGTAATCAGTCTGTATTGAAAAATGAAGTGTAAACTAGATATCTGCTAGTTTGTTTGTGGAAACAGTGAGTTTGAGGATTAAGTTCAGACTGGTAGAATTGTTTTCTTACTGCCTAGCTGTAAGTGCCCATGGAAAGCTGCTGCAAGAATTCTTGTGGGAAAACAGGACTGTTTGTATAAGCTCTTTCCTATTCTGATGTTGGCAGCATCTTGACAAGGAATCAATTGGCTCTTGAGCCTTCTTCAGTTAAATTGAACTTTACACTGATGTTTTAACTTGCCTCTTGATTATTGCATGTTTCTGTATCTAGTATTCCAAATCTAATTGACCGCATGATTTTTTTTTATTATTTTGGCCATGTTTTCTCTTAGCAATTTCAGAATTTTAAATTTTAAATGCTTATGGATAAAGAACTCTGCCTGAGGGGTGGAAATAGGCATTAATTTTGTTCAGAACAATGTGGTTCAAAATAACATGGTGTGGGATTGTCACAGCATATTTTTTTATTCTTAAATTACAGAATCATCTGACATAACCGAATTACCCCTTTTCCTCTGTTTCCTCCTTTCTCTGGTAGAACGCAGATTGCAGGTTGTTCATCAGTCATTTCTGTATATATTAGAGGGGGAAAAAAGTTGTTCATTGCTATAAAGTCCTATGTACAGTGTATAATTTTAAGGAAAATGTGTCAGTTTTTGGAACTGTGGTTCTTGCACTGTTTTATAGTTGATTTTGGTGCTAGATAGACTTTGTATTGTAGGTGTGCTTGCTAGAAAAGAAGCGTTGCTTCTTCTTCCAAAGAAATGGCAAACCAAGTTTTTAGTGAGAAAAAGGATTTAGCTGTTTAACTGTGGTTGCCTTGATGTGCAGTGTGTGTGTTCTGGGAGTGATTCCTGTGAAATGTGTGAACACCTGGTACAGCAGCTGCAGATCAGTGCAGTGCCTGCTGAGCTTCCCACCTTCAAATGCTTCCACTAAGTGAAGATGAGTGCAGTAAGTAGCTGAATGAGCACATTTTAAAAACAACAGTATGTTGGCAGTATAAACATAAATTGTCAGGAGTTTCTGTTGATCTAATTTTGTCTATTTTCATGTCATCACACGTTTCTATGTTCAGATGATGGTTTTATGAGCATTGGAAGACTTCACACTCTTCGTTAATTTCATTTGAGGAGTCTGAAATAAATAATGTATTCTTGCTTTTTGTATCAACAACTTTTTATCAAAAATTAAATGTGGTAACTATTTGTGGAAGTGAACCTACTGAAAAACAGAACACACGTACTGAAGGTTTGTCTGGCTTAGAATTCCAAGTATGTTTCTCCTGTAGAGATCAGATGGACTTGATTTTTTCATATATTTTTCTAAATTATAGAATACCATTGTCTACATGAAAGCATTCTGAAAAAAGTTTGAATTCATTTTTAAAGAAGTTTTCATCGTTTTAGGCCCCTCATGGGGCATTCCCATAAAAACTAAAAATTCTAATTGTTTACTTGGATATCTTCTTACAGGACAAAAACCTTAAAATGTATTGAAGCCTATTTAATCTAACATAACTATCTATACAAATTTCTTGTGCACTTTATGCTTGAAAGGTTTTTATGGTGTGAGTGATTGAATTTAAAATACCCAAATAGTTGATTTATTTCACAGGCAAATGTGTTGTTATCCCAGTTTATCTGCTGTGTCATGCCACCTGCATTTCTAGGTGTCTGTAAATGATAGTGGGATAAAGCCTTAGAGCGCAATATTATTATATCACAGGGTTTGCAGGGTTTAGAAATTTCCAGTCCAAGAAATCTGTGATGATTTAAATTATATGGTTGAATTTTAGGCTGGATTTATGGAATAACCTGACTCAGAATAAATAAGAATTTCAAAATTGGCTTTTGCCGTTTCAAAAGTGGGAGATTTTACCATTGTCAATTCTGTAAAAGATACTAAGCAGAACTGAGTTATCACAATAGAAAACATGCTTGGGGACATGATGGCACTTGGAACTGCTGTCTGTAGCCACCCATTTCTGCCCTCAATTGCTTTCTCCCATGTGTTGGCCTACTCTTGGCATTGCTGGGCAGTGAACTAGAATGGCAGACTTTGCCACCTGACAATGACTTCTTAAACTGTTTTATTTGTTAGCCAGATCTGTTACCAGAAGGGGTTTTGTTTTGGCTGGGCAGTCGTACTCGCACAGCACAGTCTTAAAGGCAGGAATTTGTAGTACTGTTGGCAATGAAAATAAATCTGTGCAAACTCATAAGGCTGGTAAGAATCAAACCAGCCCAGTCTTCACAGCATTCATAGTGACTTAATTCATGATTCCTAAACTTCTAGCTAAGTTGCTAGCGCATTTTTTTATTCTCTTTTCTTCCATGTTATTTCTGAACACCTGCATCCTTAATGCATGTGACCAGTAATGAGTAATCCAGTCCTTTTCTCTCATCTGCACATGCTTGGAATTTTTGCATTGGCATGCACTTTCCAGCTGTCCTTTCTTTCTTCTTCTTATCCATGTACATGATGTCTTTACACTCTCACATCATCTTCTGCTTTGGTTCTAGCTGTTACAGGGCAGCCCTTCCTGTCATCCTGACTTTTTTTCCTTTTATTTGCATGTTAATTATTTTAAGGTAGTTTTTTTCCTCTCTTTCACAATAATTCAGCTGTTCTGTTTTCTTCCTCAGTAGTTCTCCCAGGCCTAAGAAAAGACAGTCTGTTAGTCTGTTTGCTTTGGTCTGTTCTTGCACGGATAATGATCTTCTTGTATTCTCCTTCCCAAGTGCAATTTATAAAAAGTGGGAATAGATATACTCAAATTAGCCCTGTGTTTTAGCAGTATGGAAAAACTGAAGCACAGAATCTACTCAGTGGTGCTTGGGATGATTTTTCATTCGTTGTTGTGACTACTTGAATTGTAGGAGGAATTTGATTGGAACTGTACAAGTATTAGTGCACTAGATAAAGGAATATAATGCCCATCCTTTCTTGCACAAATCTCTCTATGAAAGTTCACATTCTCAAGAATGTTGTTATATAGTCTTGTTTTGTTTTCTTTTTACTTCCAGTATTTGAGTAGATACTCTTCACCTTAATTCTGTTGGGGTTTTTAAAGTGAGATTGAAGTGCTCCTCTTGGGTTCATTTGCTAACTTTTTTTGAAAAAGCTGTGAAACGAACAGTATTTATAGACCATATTTTAAATAAAATAAAGGTTGATACAGTTGATTGAAGTTATGGATGGGCATATTATTAGTTACCATGATGGCTTCAGATTATACATAACATAACACTCCTGTAATGCTTTCTAGTATTAAAATAAAGAATGCTACTCATTGGTGCCACAGTACTTCTACAGAGGGAAGGAACTCCAAATTCTCAAATATTTGAAGAGTTTTGAATACTTATGATATTTTCTTGCTGTACCAGTCCGTTAGATTGATTAGAGAGAAACAGTGATCACTTGCATTTATTTAGAATGTCACTGCCTGACTAAAAGCATATTTAAAATCCTTGCTAACCCTGCCTTGCCAAAAGAGAAATGTAAGTTTTCCAGAAGATGCTGAAAATGCATCAATAACAAGTAATGTAGGAAATTAACTATAAGCCATTGCTGCATGCTTTACTCTGTTTTTAAATGGTATGTTTATATGTTGCTT
Source organism: Hylia prasina (assembly GCA_013397195.1). Classification (NCBI taxonomy): domain Eukaryota; kingdom Metazoa; phylum Chordata; class Aves; order Passeriformes; family Sylviidae; genus Hylia; species Hylia prasina. The sequence continues at coordinate 781,890 of VYXD01002499.1, forward strand.
TTGTGTATTGCTCACGTTTGTTTAGAGTAGATATTTTAAAGCAAACAAAAAACTAAAACAAAAACCTAATAGGTTGTGCTGTGGAGGTGACAGCAGTAACAGTTGGTGCATTGTCACCAGGTGCTAGAGGTGTGTGGTGTAATCACGTGCTGATGAGCCTGAATTTAGGCACTCATGTAAACATAACCCAAATTTTCATGTTTACCTAGCTTTAATTTCATTGATTGTGTTGTGCTCTCTGTATGTGTGTTTGTACTCTTGCATGTGCCAATATTTCATTCGTTTCTGACAGAATTCCAACATGAATTAGTCTTGTCTTAAAAGGGGCAGGTGTGCCAAGCAAAAGTTAATACTAAACATTTTCATAACATAATTTGAATTTATGTGCTAATAACTCCTTTATTTCTGTGTATTAATTTATGAAAGTACTCCACTGGACAAACTGGTATTAAAAAGATACATAGGAAGTCTGTGTGTTTAATTTCCTGATACACATGCACATACACACATACAAAATTATCTGCCAACTTCTTTGTGCTGTGAATACTTTGCTGAACTAGCCCACTAAAAACTGCTTCAAGGGTTGTAGGTTTAACTTGTTGCATGCTGGGATTTTCTCTGGAACAGCTGATTTTTCTCTCACTTTTAATGCAATGATTTGTGACTTTCGTTTCTCGTCTTTCCTGTCTGTCTGACTCTGATGTTTGTGCTTTCCACTTCACAGGCATGCAGTATGGTGGATATGTTAATAATCAAGCTAGCTCTGCACCAGCTCCCTTGTCATCAAGTTCAGATGATGAGGAAGAGGATGAGGAGGATGAGGAAGCAGGTTGGCTTTAGCTTTACACCAGTATCTTGTTCTCTTCCTACTCAAAGTTTTCTCTATATTTCCATCCCGTGAAACTTTTTCTTCCTTTAAGGCAAAGCATCACTGTGACTCTTCAGCTTGAAATTTCCCAGCTGTTACTAGTATAGTAAATAAAAAGGAGTTCAGTAGTGACCAACAAATAGGTCCTTTTTTTCTCATGTTAATATCAGATGTTTTATGAATCTAACAAAGTAATACAACTTGCAAGACTCCCATATTTTTAGTATTTTGATTTGCAGTGCGTTTTATCTGAAGATAACTAGCAATGGAACTTTGATAATTGTTCAGGTTAAGCAACCAGATGCCATTTGTATCATTACATTAAAGTGTCTCTTGTTTCTCATTTTATGTATAAGGAACTCACACAATTAAGGTAGTAAACATTGAGAGGTTGTAAGTGTGCTTTTTAGGACAGTAAATTAATCTGTGCTGGGTTTTTTTCTTCTTCTAAAGACTGGCTTCCCAATGTTCAGGCACATAGGTGCAGTTTTAGTCTACTGCTTTGTAGAAAACTTGAAAAGTTTGTTGATTATTTTTTAAGAAGCACTTGTCCTGATTGATTGAAGTGTTACGTACTTGGTTGCAGGGATTCTGCCTGTGTTTTGTCAGAATGACCTGGTTTTGTGAGTTTGATGTTTCTCACCAGTTTCGTTTCTTCAGTTTTGGTAACCTTTTCCTTTGGAACTTCAAGTCTTTACTGGCTGCATGAGTGGTAACAGTATAAAAAGCTTCTTGAGATAGACATTAGACTACCACCCTTGTTGATAGATGGGAATAGCAGCACATGCCTTGTACTGCTGGCTTTTAGTGTTGATTTGGAATAGGAAACTATTGTAGCTTTTTCTTTAATTTTGTAATTCATGTTCAGAAAAAAAACCAGTGCCAGTTTTATTAAAATAACTAAATCATCACCTAGAATACTCTGAAAATAGTGTAGTATACTGATAATAATTCTGTGAAGAAGGGGACAAACCAATGATGACATCCAGATCATAATTAAGAACAGTGTGTTGGGTTTGCATGCCAAGGTTTCAATGGTCAAATGATGTTGACTGGGTGTTTTTTCAACTGTAACCTCTCTCCTTACTTTGTTCCCTAAATGAAGTTGCATACTCCCTACCATCATTCTCTCTCAAGTTCTGGACTTCACTAAAACCTGTAGCCTTGGAGGTATCGTTGCATTTAAATTTATCTTCCAGAAAAGAGTGAAAGAACACCCAGGTTCAATACGGAGGCCATCTGATTAATAAGCAGCATCCTGTGTTCTGCCCTGTTACCAGGAGCTAATGCAAACCCTAAACAGATTTCAGTAGACAAATTTCTGGCTCAGGCTGTCACATTGGTTTTATGAAGAATAGGTGTTGGAAATCTGGTTGCTTCTGTTTGTGTAACTTCTCAATTGTTTCGTTGACCTAACAAAAGTATATTTTGACTTTTCTGTAGTAAGACTTAGCAAAGCTTTAAAAGCCCTAGTCCTGGTCAGGGTAAAAAAAGTCATGCATCTTGTTTGCTTCAGCTTCTAGAATAGAAAATAAAATCTTGCAATTACGTTCTTTTGTAACCTCCAGAATTGAAAAAAAAGAAAATTTACAGTGAAAATCTGAAAACTAAGATTGTATGAATGTCACAGAATTAAATTTTCCTTTAAATAATATATTATTGTTAGTCTTATGATTTTTTTAAATAGCTTTTCTATTTCTTAGTTGAACGCTTTAAAGGCAAAATGTGCAAGAATTATCTATACTGTCAGGATGGTGCCATGGTATTTCTGTGTCCCAAATGTCAGTGATATTATGTTTTCATATGCAGAAGTCTCTTTACTTGGAAGTCTCAAATGTTCCACAATTGAAGTTCTTCCTTGAAGTACTTTTGCTTTGCAATGGGATGTGTGGTTATGGTTGATCCTTCTGAGGAGAGCAGTATCAGTGAATCTTTTCAGTCTTTTCTGCCACAAAAATTATGTATACAATTTTCCTTTTTTTCTCAATTCTTAAATAGACACTTTCTTTTCTATCACACTTCATGACTTGGTGTGTTTTAAAGAGAAGATACCTTTAATCTTTCTGGCCTTTTTTTCTTTGGAAATAAATGTGTGAAGCTGTGAAACCGCACTGGAAGAGATGTTTTAAAATCTTTGTTTGCCAGATGTTTTACAGTAAGATATTCAAGATCTGTGCATATGCTGAACCAAAATTTAAGCAATGGAGTTTCTTCAGTCCTAACAACTATGTATATGCTCATTGTGCTTGTGTATATCTGCCTAGTTAAATTCTGGTACTTACTTTTACATAGTTACTTTTTAGTTAGCTGCTTTAGGCTGAGCCAAGAGTAATTTTTTATACCGACTGAAGTTCAGATCTCTTGTCAATGATAATGGAAAGTAGAATCTTTAGACTGAAAGGAAAGTTAGCTGTGAATTAGAATGGCAGAGAAAGGAAGAAAGAATTAAGTACTTGTCAGTTTGGCTTGAAGGTGGGGATGGTGGATAATCACTCTGAAGATGATGGGAATCTTCTGTTGCTTGCAGTTGTGAAGAATGGACTATTTTAAAAATCTAGCCTCAGTTGATAGAGTCTAGAAAGAACTTCTGGTTTAATAGAAAAATATTTTTTATTTCCAGAAACAATGTTTTTCATTGTTTTTGTCTTTTTCCCATTGATCTCTCTTGCTGTTTGTTGGGCATGTGCTTGTTTGTTTTTAGTATCATGCTGATTATACTTGCTCCCTGTCCTTTTTACAGTGGTAATAGTTTTCAAGTCTTAGGGCTGAAATGGTGGGTTCTTTTCCCCAGGATCTTTCTTGACAGTTTCTTATCAAAGGTTTTAGAAAAAAATCTCAGTCTCTTATTTATCAAAAGCTTGCTATTTCTGATGTCCCTAAAGTTGAACTATTTTCCTCCCCCAGCACTTGATAGTTCCTCTACTACAAGCAGTGCCTCTCCTGTTCTGAACAATTATGATGCCCTGGAAGGAGGTGGATATCCAGGTAATCAGTTTGTTTTGAATTATTTATTTAAGTATGTAAATGTGTTTTTATTATTGTTTCTGGTGTTGCTTATTGTTAATTAACAAGTAGATGAAAGGCAGTGCCTATGAAAGGAACAGGGGAAATCATCAGAGGAAACATACATGCCTTTTAAAATAATTTCTCACAGGTTTAATGCTGAAGTTCATATAACCATTTAATAAAAGTTCCCTGAACCATAAGTCATGCTTTACATTGTAGTATTGAGGGTTGTACTGAAAATATGCTAAGTGTGAAAGCAGCATCTTTTTTCTAGGTTATACTGTATTGTGTTGTTGACGTTAGGAGCTGATAGTAATTGCTGACACATCACAGAAGTTTTGGGAGGCCAACAATATCAGCTTGCAGAGATGCTTGGATCAGGTTATTTTCTTATCTTTTTCTTCATTTAAAGAAAATGGCTGCTGTTTTGCTTACTCTTAGCTCTAAAAATATCAGGACTGTCAGATTGGTTCTAAACAAACTTACTGGCCCACTGCCTCGGTCTTGAAATCTGTAGAGCTGCCATATTGAGAGCAAGTGGAAAAGATGCTATTCAAAGTATTTTAGCCAGTATTTTAAATTAATAATAGGATTAATTTGGAGGGCCTACCCCTCCTGCCTCCTTTGCCTTGTTCTGGCCCTGGGAGTGTCACAGTAGTTTGCCATAGTTTGATGGGTTCCTGATTAAAGTGAGATCTCTGTCAATTAGAACGCTGATGTTGTTATCCACATAGTCTAGCAGGACTACAAATTCTAACCTCTGGCCCAAAAACTAACCATTTTGGTTCTGCTGAAGGCATATTCTAAAAATAACTTGTTCTTTCTTTCTTTTTTTTTTTTTATAAGCTAAACAGAGTCAACGTTGGGTTTCTTATATCTGCTGCAGTTTTTTTTATTGTTTTATTGGGGTTTTTTTCCCCTCATGGACTGTTCATGCTAAATATAGTTTCTTGGCAGTTGGTTTCTTCAGTGCTTTTTTCCTTTAATTGCACTTTTCCCAGTTGACTTCACCAAGCTTAAATTCTTCTGAAACTTAACTCACGTTTGTAGACATTTCTAAAGAGTAGTTTCATCTGTTTACAGCTCTTAAGTTCACTGTGGATTTAGGTCTATGTCTTACTTTCAGTTTGACCTTTAAAAATAGCAGAACTAAACTGTGCTGCAGGCATATATAAGAGAAACCTGCATCAGGTTGAAACTTCAAAAGAGACCATGCTAATTTCTCCTCTACCATTTATGAATACTGTCAAAACATAAGGCTAAGCCAGAACTATTCTCTAACTCTAGGCACAGCTTTTCATGAAGTAACTGTGGAATCACAGAATGATTCTAGTTATGACGGTTTTCAGAAGTGGTAGAGAGGAGACTAAGCATGAGTGGTCTCATATATGGTTAATATCAAATGTATATATTGGAATAAAATATGGTTCTATTTTTATTCAATTCAAATGATTTTTTTTCCAAGTTGCCTCTTTTTGTAGAGTAACATTTTGTTTGTAGTGACACAAGTCTCTGGGTCTCTTTCTGTACACACTGTCTTTGTTAATATTCTTGAAGTGATCTTCTCTTTTCATTTCTTTTTTCAGTGCAGAAAAATAACTTGATGGATAATGAAAAAACTTGCAAATGGCAATGTTGTTTTGAAGCATTTAGGAGTTTACATTTAAATTACGAAGGAAATAATGAGTATATTCAATACCTGTGGCATTTCTTTTGTCTTTCCAGAGACACGTTCTGTGACCAGCAGCCCAGTTCCCTCCCCATCAGTCCTCCAAACATCAAAAGCTTCTAAGCCCTTTGGTTATGGATATCCAGCACTGCAGCCAGGCTACCAAAATGCAACACCACCTACTCCTGTGCAGCCCAGTAATCCAGGACACCATCCTGGTTTTCAGCACTATCCACAGGCTTGTATTTTTTATTTTAAAATTACTTAATGAAGTAAATTCTTGGAAATTCCTTTTCTGTGTGATACGTTTCCCCTTCATTTTCATATTTCATATATTTATAATTTCTGAGTCAATAAATGTTAGGTATAATGTTGATGTCATAGCTCTGGTTCTAAACTTCCTGGCTTTTGAATGGAAGTTTTCAGTGTGCCTCCAAGTAGGCTTAACAAGTTTGCTTCACCAGTTACTAGCAGCGTCCACAGTGTCAAGGTTTGATGTTGGAAGGAGCTGAGCTTTATTGGTAGGAAACCATGAAGAAGCATAAGGAAGTACTTGATCAGCATATATCAGAGCATTGCCATGGGCTGTGGATCTCAAGCATTAAATGACCTTATGAGCAGGGCAGGGCGTAGGGTCCAGATAGGAGAGCTCTGTAGAGCTTGTGCTGGCTGTGTGTAGTGGAGGAGGCTGCCTGCATGTGCTCTGTTTTCCTCATAAAGATAGCTCCAAACACCCATCACCTGATGCCTGTTGTACACGTGAATCCCCCTAGAACAGTGGCAGAAGAAGAGCCAGATACTGAGGCAAGAAGTGCAGAGAAGTGTGTGTGTGAAGGGGTATAGAAAAAGAAACTTACTGATACACCAGTCCTGCTCTCTGAGGTGAGGCCAAGCTGGCAAAGGTAGTGAAACTGCTGTGGCAGGTGATCAAAATTCCTTACTGTGTATAACATCCAGTAAGGCTTTCACTGTCACAGGCATAATGTAAAATGTGACTTGGAAGAAATCTCTCAGTTAATTTTTTTTTATTAAAAAATTATGAAATTTATGGAAATTTAGTTAAATTTTAATTTATGAAAATTTACTATAATGCAAGGTGAAGTTAGGCTCTTTTCAGGAGCACACAGTAAAGGAACAGCAGTTCCTTAAAGTGAAGTCTGATTCGACATATAAAGAGAAAATTCTTCAGGATGGGAGTGAGGAAGTGCTAGAATAGATGGTGCTGTGAAATTGTCAATCCTTAGATATTTTTCAAAACTTAGCTGGATGTATCTATATGAGCAACCTAAACTAACCTTTAAGTTAGCCTTGCTTGAGCAAGAGGTTAGACTACCAGACCTCAAAGGTGCCTTCCAATCTAACCTTTTCTCCTCTTCTATGGTGTTTTGTTTTAATTTACAAATAAATATTTAAAGGCAGTGTCTGTAACTTGAAAGAGTTGATAGTAACACAAGTTAGATTGCAGAGGAGAGTGGAAGAGAAATTGTGTCAGGATTTTTATTAACTTGTTTTCTTACGCCTGGAGAGATTGAAGGCTTATGCGTGACTTCCAGTGTTGTGTAATGAATTTGAATTTTGTCCCTTGATACACATTTGGAAGATATGTCACATTTGTCATTAGCATTTTTAAATTTCTACAGTACAACACTCTTTTGTTTGTTTGGGTTTGTTACTAATTGCTGCTGTATCTTTTTTTAATATGTATCTGGGAGGGAGGGCACTGCAAGAAGATTGAAAGTTGTTATTTAATCATGATTGCGTGTTTACCTGTTTGTCATGCTCTTATCTTTTTCAGCAATATCCAGGTGTGAACCAGCTGTCCTCTTCCTTAGGAGGATTGAGTCTACAGCATTCTCAGCAGCCAGAAAGCTTGAGACCAGTAAACCTTACACATGATAGAAATATTTTGCCAGTGTCTTCAGTCCCAGCACCTGTGCCTAACTTGAATTCTGATCTTAGGAAATTAAACTGCAGTCCAGAGTAAGTTTACTGTGTCTGGGACAGTGTCTTATATTTTTAGTGGGCAGTAATTATTTAAAATATCAAAAAGGGTCTAAACTGACTCCTAACCTTAAATCTTAGTGATGAGCTCATAAACCCCCTTTTAACTGAAAATAAGTTTATCCTCTGAATTACACAAATATTGTAACTGTCCTGCCATCGGAATACATTATATGCAGGGAGCGTAGCTAGTTTCTTAGTATTTTAATAATTGTTCTCTATCTTCACCTTGTTTTATTCATTTAAAAAAAAGATATTCTAATGAACACCTTAATGTTACATGTTATGTTTCACAGAATATTTTGTAATATTGCATATAATTTTTTCCACAAAAGTATTATGATTATGCCTGAATACACTTAACAATTTATAAGTATATTTTACTATGGTAATTCTGCAATCACATATCCTTTTACCTCTAATAACATTAAGTGATACTATCAACTATCCCAAGTCAAGTGCAGCTAAGTACAATGGAAAGTGCTATTACCCAATGATTTTATTTATAATTCCAAAACAAATACTCTTCATTGCCCCAAAGTGACTCAGCATCCTTTTTGCTGTAGTGACAGTGCTTGGTCCCACCAGGAAACAGAAATCAGAAAACTGAAGGCCTGGAAATCATTCTTACATGGAACACTTTGGACAGCACTGTTTGTGCATTGGGCTTTTTTAGTGTCCCTTGATGTTACACAAAACGAAAGGTTTTGACTCTCTCAGTATTTGGGATTCTTTTCTACTGTTGTCTTATATAAATACGACATTCTGAGAACTAGTTAAACACTCCATTGGTTAACTGGAAAAATCCTTACAATGAGCAGAAAAGTACATAGTTTTCATTGAGAGTTGTATCAAAAGCAGTTCTGTCTCTTAATTGCAAGTTAGTTTTGGTATACTTGCATTGCTGAACTACTAAACTGTGGAGTGGGGGAGTAATTTTGTTTTGTTTTCTTACAAAGCCTTTTTAAAAATCTTTTTGCATTTTTTTAATTAAATCATCTTTGTAAAACATAGAGTTTCTTGAATTTCTGAGTTCTTTAAAATCAGGTGTTAACACAATGTTTTCAACATCTTTTAAAAATCCATTTTTAACATAATGTTTCTATTTCCTTTGAGCTCATTTCGATGTACATTGACAAATATACCACAGACACAGGCTTTGCTAAACAAAGCCAAGCTTCCTTTGGGTTTGTTGCTGCATCCCTTCAGGGACCTAACGGTAAAGCACCTTACATTTTTGTGTGTGTGTTTGTTTTATGTATGCTTTTGTTCTATTTACATTCAAACAAAATACAATGAACTCTTTAAGTCTTAAGTTTAACAGAAGTACCAAAAAAATTGTCGGTGACTTAGAGACGGGGAGAGCGCAAAAAGCCTTGAAATTGCTACTTCACTGAAATCCATAAGGGAGAACCCCTTCAAGTTTCTTTTTTTGCTGTTGAAAATCTTTGCTTGCCTGGGGTTCTCTGAAGAATTGCCACTCTCTGTGTTGGGTTCACTGTCAGATACCTCGTGGAAAGGTGTTTACAGAGCTCTCCTGCAGAGAGGTGCTCAGTTTGAATGTGTGACTGGCCTGATACTTGCTGTCAATAGAATGTAAGCACAATATAAGATTGAAGCTATATTCATAATTGTTAAGTGACTCCTCTCAATCTAGCTTATTAGCATTTATTTAAAAATGTGAATAACTATCTGGTGTAACTTCTTTTTATTAAATGTGTGTTCTTTGTGTAAGGTTTGCTGTCCATCATATTTTCACTCAATAGTTGTCCTTTCGTAATTCCTTTTGCCATAGTAGCTGTAATTTAAAGTAATTTCTTTTAACGTCTTTCTACATGTTTGGTTTTGAGATTAGATTAAGACAATAATTAAATGGGATTTTTTGGTATTAAGGGGGAGGTTGTTTTTAATAGACATCATAATTACTCTATGAAATTGAACTAAACAACTAGAAGGAAAGATAATTGAAAATGTAGTCTTACAAAGCTTTTATGAACTGCACTGCACAGAGATGTTTTCCATAAAGGATATTGCATATCTTTGTGACAGCTTTTCATTGTTTCCTCTTTAGCAATTACCAGTAATAACATCAAGCACAATAGTGAGATGCAGATCCTGCAGGACTTACATCAACCCTTTTGTTTCTTTCATCGATCAAAGGCGGTGGAAATGCAACCTGTGCTATAGAGTTAATGATGGTAAGTGACTGGAGCAGGAGATGCTTGCATTTAGAGAATCTCTTGCAAGTATTTGCATTGTATCAGTCCATGGGATATTTTAGATTAAAACATAGACTACAGTGACCATGTCCTTAGGATCTAGAGATTTTGATCTTAAGTCAGATGTGTTGTGCTTTTTCTTGAAGCAAAAGATTGTTTTGTGGTCTTTGGGGAGATGAAGAAAATGCATTCATAATATGCTGATTACTTGTCTAATGAAATCTGCTAATCCCACTGACTGCTGTTGCAATATGCAAATGGCAACATGATGCCAGCTACAATCCAGGCCAGAGGTTATGAGAAACAGTACAGATTGCTGCTTATTGTGAAATGCTCTACTTGCATTGCTCTTTTACACTTGGGCGTCTGTTGTTTAAAATAAACCTGTCCAGTAACTGAATTTTGATGTTAAAGATATGCTTGAGATATTTGAAATGTTCCTTTTTTTAATGTATCCTTAATGTGCATTTTTTGCTGTTGCAATAATTGAAGTGTGCCCACATTACTTTGCATTTAGCTGCAATAATGGTTTTTATTTTCTGACAAAAATATAATCTGTATTTGGGGGGGAAATTTTTTTTCTAATAGTTCCTGAAGAATTTATGTATAATCCTCTGACACGGTCTTATGGAGAGCCTCACAAGCGGCCAGAGGTGCAAAATTCTACAGTGGAATTCATTGCTTCTTCAGACTATATGGTAAAGAAAAAGTTTTCATAGTAATTTCAATAGCAATTGCATATTAATATAATAGTGCTTGAAATTAATGTTCCATATTGATCCAGTGGTGTGTATTAATTTTTCTGTGAAGCTTCTCTTAACACCAAGGAATAGTTAAATTCATATTTTGAGTTTTGGCTCATGTGAACAGTGAGAAGCTTTTGAGTTTAAAGTAATTCAATGTGTGTTGTCATCCAGTGTAGTTTAATGTGGCGCAGTCAGATTTGAATATGATGCAATGTGGTTTCTGCCTTTCTCCCTCATTTTGAGGGGGTTTTGAAAGACCAGTAATAGAATAATGAGCAAATCAATTCAGCTTCAAATTTCTAGTTAGTAATTGTAAAGAAGTGGTTCTTACTAGGAGTCAGCTTACAATTGCTGAGGTGGTGATCTTGTCTGCCTGGGAAAAGGCCTAGTTCATAATGACATTATTAGCAGCAGCAAAAAGAAATTGTTCTCTTGTCTTTGAATTGAAACATTGTGGCAGACATTTAGCAGTGCATAAACAGAGCTTATTACATAGTTGGAGAAAGGGTGTGGGTAGAATGCTTCAACCCTGTTTTATGGATCACATTGTCCATGTGCTGAAAGAACATTGGAATTTAAAAGATGGAAGTCTGTATCTTTCATCATGTTTGAATTGACTGTTGGAAGGACCTTGTACTTTTTTCCTGAAGTATAACATTTTATGTTTATTACAAATGACAGTTATTAATCACTGGGGATTGTGTTTAAGTCTATCTGCATATTGCTTAGTGAATTACCTTTATTGCATAACGTATAACTTGCATTTTTCTAAGTATTCCCTTTTCCTACTTCCCTTTGTAATGACTAATCACTTTTAACATTTCTTTGAATATGATTTCTGAGTGGTTTTATTTTTATTTTTTTTACTTTGTAGCTTCGTCCTCCTCAGCCTGCGGTGTATTTATTTGTTTTAGATGTGTCTCATAATGCAGTGGAGGCTGGATATTTGACAATACTCTGCCAGTCATTGCTGGAAAACCTAGACAAGTAAGAGTATAAATAACCTTTTCAAATCATCTAACGTGTTGTTATGAAAAAAATCGTAACTGAAAATTTTGAAGGAAATGTCAAATTGTCTAAACATTCTGTCCCTAAAGGACAGAAGTTCCATTGCCTGGAATTTTCTTCCCTGTGCATCTGCATATAATTTAATTACTTTATCTGCAAGGAATATTTAAGTGTAGCTTCTAACGACATGGTGATTGTACAAAGATTCTTAAATTACATTCTTCCCCCCTGCCAAGACCAACAAAAATAATAAATTACAGAGGTTAAATTATCTGGTTCTTGTGCTGAAAGGTCTGAGGTGCTGCAAATTGGAACACTGTAAGCACGAGAGTAGGACTGCCTAGGTGAATTGTGACAGCTAATCCTGTGGAGGCCTTACCTGTAGAAATTGCCTGTAGAAATTCCTTTCTATGAGTTTTTCTTGGTGAACTTGGTTTTCTCGTGAAGAAGCCAGCATATACATTAAAAAATCTTTGCTTCCATCTTGTAGTTCAGGCTTTCTTGGTTCAGTTTTTTAACAGCTATTTTGTCAACAGAATCTCAGAAATGTGCTTAGTTATTTTAGAAAAATTCATAAAATAATAATTCAGTGCATCCACCTCATTAATATACCTAGATGGTAACAACAGTATTTGCCTCTGTTGTTCTTGGTCACTGTCATGGTTTTCAGCACTTTATAATGTTTTTTATATTTTACTTAAGAAATCCCATGTAGTGTTTAATTTTATATTATGCTATACACTGAAATATGGTCAACATGAGAAATAAGTATGTTGCATTTTAGAGACATTGGATTTTGGTTTAGAGGTATAAGTACTCTGTAACTCTGTAACATTAGAGTTCTGAATTAGGAAAGAGCAGAATGCACTGTTTTCTATTGAAGAACTGAGAAGGCTTCCTTCTTTCATGTATCAGTGTCATGTTTAAATGAACTTACTAACTTCTCTTGTGGAACAAAGCATCAATATATTAGTGAGTGCTTATCTGTAACACTTGGTCTTATAAACTGTATCATTACCCCAGCTTTGCAGAAAATGTTGAGGAAATATTTCACATCATGTTTCACATCTCCCTTCCTGTGTTCTCCCTTCACTTTTTTACACATGAATTGAGTTTTTGCTAACATCAGCAGGAGCCCTGAGTATCTATATGTCTTGAGAGAGAGAGAGATTTAGGGCTTAATAGTTTATTTTTATTGCTTCAGGCTGCCTGGAGATTCAAGAACAAGAATAGGGTTCATAACATTTGACAGCACTGTTCAGTTCTACAACTTGCAAGAAGGTTTATCACAGCCTCAGATGCTGATTGTCTCCGATATTGATGGTAAGTAAGAAGAAAATGGAAGCTGAATTTTTGAGAACCTATTATTTATTTTTTTCTCAGAACAAAGGTTAAAATCTCTCAACTATTTGGTATTAGGTCACTGCTATTGAGTAAGAGTACTTCTTTTAAAAATAGTCTTGCACTAACTACAGAGTAGGTAATGTTTAAAATGTGAATTTCAGTTGTTAATTTTGCTTTGAATCAGACAAGCTTTTTATAGAGTGTATTACTCTCTCTAACACACGTGTATCTGCTTATCTGCAAGGAATATTTAGCTGTAACACACGTATTAGAAAAGTAGACTTTCATAGTGTTTGTAGCAGTGGGCAATTAAATGTTCTGTTCTATTTCAGTATTATTTTTTTCTTTAATAATTTTTGGTTTTTCTTTTCTCTCCACAGATATTTTCCTACCTACACCAGATAGTTTACTTGTAAATCTCCATGAAAGCAAAGAGGTATGATTGCTCGAAATACATAAATTAAATGTAAGGTGTTAAATATTTAAAACAGATGTTCCTGTTAAGCTTTGAATTCAAACTTAATCTTCATAATATGTAGTTCCTGTGCTAATTTTTCATTATGGAAGTATCACATGTTATTTCATTGATACATCATAGCTTTTAAAACTGCAACTTTGTTTTCCTTAGTGTGTCAAAACTGAACTGAAATACTTGGTACTGATTCTGCCACTTCAGTCATGGCAGTGCAGCTCTTTAGAAACAGCGGAAAATCTCAAGCTTGCAGAATCTCATAAAACACCTTTCAATCTGTTGTGCAGCTGATAAAAGATCTGTTGAACGCTTTACCAAATATGTTCACCAATACAAGAGAAACCCACAGTGCCCTGGGCCCTGCTCTTCAGGCTGCATTTAAGCTGATGTCTCCAACGGGTGGTCGGATCTCTGTGTTTCAAACTCAGTTACCGTCTTTGGGAGCGGGGCTTTTGCATTCCAGAGAGGATCCCAATCAAAGGTCAAGCACAAAGGTAAAAAACTTCCCTTACTTACTACTCATTTCAAAAGACTAAGGACTGGCTATGTTTTTCTGATTTGCATAGTTTTGCAGATTAACCGCTTGGTCTTCATTTATAGCAATTAACTAAATTTTAATTATGTATATGTTTATGCATTCAAGATCACTGCTTTATACATGTATGTGTGGTATTACTTGTTTTGAAGTGTGCGAGCTGTCTTTGGCCTTTGGTCCATAATTTTTCTTGGCGAGCAAAAGAGGCTGCAAATATTTGTGACTCAGTTACTCAGAGGCTGCTGAATAGGTCTTTTGTTCCATGAAGTGTAAAAAGCATGATTGTTGTTATAACTCCTCCCTGTATGATTTACTTTCTAAAGGTGGTCCAGCATCTTGGTCCAGCAACAGACTTTTATAAGAAGTTGGCACTGGACTGCTCCGGCCAGCAGACTGCTGTGGATTTATTTCTCTTAAGTTCACAATATTCTGATCTAGCTTCTCTTGGTAAGGAGTACCTGATTCCCTCTTTCTCCACTGTTGTCTCTCTTCAGAAGCACAGGTTACCTCAGGAATTCTCAAGTCATGAATATTTTAGCACTTTTGTAATTGCAGCTCTTGTTGCAAAGGAATTGACCTTGAAGTTGATAGAAGTAAAGAACAGAAGTATTACATTGGTGGTATTAGATAATTTATTCTAGGATTTCAAAGTTCTTAATGAGAAGTATTCGCTCAAGAACAGGAAACAGAAGCGTGGCAAGGAATAAATGAAGTTTAATTATAGGGGTAGAACAGAGTTTTCATCTTTGGATAATTATCCAAGAGTTGTTTCTGTACATACACCTGATTTTGCCTCTACACCATTAGATGTTTCTGCAAGCACTTCAATCTTAGCTGCCAAATGTAGGATGCTTATTGAGCTTGGTGTATAATTATGTGTTGGGCTGATTCATTTCTATCTTCACTGCCCTGCATCTGGGACAGTTCTCATTGTCTTACTGATGTGAGTAATACTGAAAAGCTGAACATAGATGTGACGTGTGGAAGTCTGGACACAATTTTTATGTCCTGATTTCATGTTACAGTTTTACTTCTTAACCGCATCTTTCTTTCCTTCACAGCTTGCATGTCCAAGTATTCTGCTGGATGCATCTATTACTATCCATCTTTCCATCGTAGCCATAATCCTGCTCAGGCTGAAAAGTTGCAAAAAGACCTGAAAAGATACCTTACAAGAAAGATTGGATTTGAAGCAGTGATGCGCATAAGATGTACTAAAGGTGTGTGTTAAACACTGACTCAAATGGCATGGTTGATGTAAATGTGTTAGCAATTATTTTGAATGTGCTTAGTCTTCAGCAACATTAAATTGAATGTTATTTTTCTTTCTTTGAAGAGTGAAAGAGTAACCTCGTTTATGTTAAGTTAGCTTTTGATGTTTGATTTTTTGTGTTGTTTTTAGTTGATGGATGGTACCATCTCACTATAAGGTGACATGTAGTGTAAGGGCATCATTCACTTTGGAGTGTTTAGAATTGAGCATGAACTCTACAGGATCATGCTGAAGTGTCTAATGATTCATGTGATTGGTTCTACATGATAGAATTTTTACTGTTTTCTTCAACCTTAGCTTGAGGACTGAGGTTTTAATTANTTCATGTAATTGGTTCTACATGATAGAATTTTTACTGTTTTCTTCAACCTTAGCTTGAGGTTAACCTCACTCTGAATTATTTAATCTGCTTCTAGGTCTTTCAATACACACTTTCCATGGGAATTTTTTTGTACGATCTACTGATTTACTGTCCCTTGCCAATGTCAATCCTGATGCTGGATTTGCAGTACAAATGTCCATAGAGGAAAGTCTGACTGACACATCCTTGGTTTGTTTTCAAACAGCTCTTTTGTATACTTCCAGTAAAGGTAAATAAATTCAAATTGAATGGTCAGTGGGCCTTTTGTTTCTTTTTATGATGTTATGTTTGTAAAGTTAGTTCCACAGGTTCCACAGCCTTTTGTTGTGCTCTATACCCTTTCAGAGCTAGTAAGCTAGTAAGCCTGCTTTGCAGTTAATCACATGATGGAAACCCTTATAAACATTGATTTAATGTGAAAATTTCATCTGCATCTGACATAGTGCTGATTCAGCAAGACTCTCTTACTTAAAAGTCTGGCCATTGTTACAAGCAGTAACACGTTTGGCAGGCAAATTGTCCAAATACACAAAACTGTGATGGATTGGAACACGCTGCAATTGCTACACTGGGTGAGCATAAAGAATAGCAGCTAATTTCTATGGTAGAAGATGCCACAAAATTTGGGGGTAGATATCAGTGCACTTCATTTGTAGTATCAAAGACACTTATCGTGGATGTTGCTAGTTTGTATTACCAGTTTGTGCTGCTTTAGAGTATATTTTGAACAGGTTGAGACAGGAATGTGAGACAGTGTTGCAGCAATTTCTTGACTTTTGTATTTTCTAGAGTGGGTGCATCTTAGATGGGAGGAGATGCTGTAATGACTGAATTTGTTTACTTCTGCCAGGAGAGAATGCATGATGATTTCCACTGATTTCTCTTAGGTGAGCGTCGAATTCGAGTGCACACACTTTGCTTGCCCGTAGTGAGTTCCCTGTCTGATGTGTATGCAGGAGCAGATGTACAAGCAGTCGTGTGCCTCTTGGCAAACATGGGTAAGTACAGACCAGGAAGATTCACGTGGTCTTTTACGTGTTCCTAATTTTGCCAGCTGTTTAAATGAAGTAGTGAACGGAGCCTGGATATTATTTAAAAAGGTTGGAGTGCAGCACGCTGAGGCCTGTGAGTGCAAAAAATGAGAAAACCAAATTTATACTGAAACTGTGAACTGAAATACTCCTTGTTCTGAATACTTTGTTGACTTTAGTCTTTTAAAAGGAGCCACCTTACTTTGTTCTCTGGTGGTTAGTAAAGGACAAAGAATCATAACACACGTGGATCAAAACTGTCATTTTTGTATCATTAGCTTTGTTCACTCAAACTTTAGCATTCTAGGAATTATTTAAGAAACAGTGATTCAGTTTAGTGAGTTGTTGGAGACTAAAAGGGTATTTTTGGCAACAGTGTGTCTGAGATACTGGTTTTCTATCCTTCTATTGTTGCAGGGTTAAGGATTCTTATCCCTTAATTGTGGGTCGGAAGTAGCTGTTTCACAGACTGATCTCTCCTGTTAAATGTGTACGACTCTGTACAGCATTTTAGCGTGTGCTATATTGTATCATAATATTGAAATCTGTTAGAAGTTAATTGTAATTCTGTGTCTTTTGGGATTGGAACTAGATGATCTTTAAAGGTCCCTTCCAACCCAAACCATTCTGCGATCTCTTATTAAATTCACATTCAGTCCAGCAGATGGCTTCCTCCAACCAAAGGAGTTGCAGCCTTTGCTCAGCAGAGAAAGATGAAGCTGCATTTACACTAATTGCAATTATGCCACTCAAGTAATGGAAGAAATTTCTTGTGTGAAGGGGAAAAAAATCAAAATTGATTGCTGCAAATCTTATCTTGGAGGCTGGGCAACAGCATTTCAAAAATAGCTAAGTTGTTTGTATAAGGTTTAAATTCATATTTAGACTTCAGTATGTATGATTGCTTTAAAAATGTATTTTAATTCTCCAAGAGTACAAACCAGGGAGCCAAAATTAGCTACGCTGTATTTTTCAGCATTGTAAAAGTGAATTTCTGTGTGGACAGTCATTACTCCAAAAAAGTTTAGGACCACAGATGTGATTTGGGAGATTTTTTAGTCTTAAAACATAACCTGGAAATGCAACTAAAATTTTCAAAATTCAGATTCATTCAAGGGAATGAATGAGGCCATGTGTGGTAACTTCTTCCCTCCTTCTCATCCCGCAGCTGTGGATCGCTCCATTTCATCCAGCCTTGCAGATGCAAGAGATGCCTTAGTCAATGCTGTGGTGGACTCCTTGGCAGCATACATGTCAACTGCCTCCAATCTGCAGCAGTCCATGCTGGTAGCACCAAATTCCCTCAAGCTCTTCCCACTCTATATTTTGGCTCTTCTCAAACAGGTATGTATCATCTAGTGGTGGGGAAAAAGCAGACTATTTATTATCAAGATTTGTGTAAAAGACACAAATAACAGTGGCTGGGAAAAGTTGTTTAGGTTTGGGTTTTTATTGTCTTTATTAACAGTAATAAAACCTGGGATATAGAGAAAACAAAATCAAAATGCTTGTGGCTGCCAAGGAGGAGTGATACCCTTAGCTTTGTTGTAGAAGTGAATATGAACTTTGATTGTAGAAATGTTCTCTGTTGAGCTAGAATATCATATCTACTTCACTGTGTTGCTTCTCACAGCAATTATGTACCAGTTGCTTCTCCAGAGATCTGAAAAATTCAGTAAGAGAGTTAAAAAATAAATTTTATCCTATGAGAGTCTAGTTTCTCCTATAAAACATCAAAGTATGTCTCCCTTACAAAGCTTTTCCTTAACATTGAATTCTTACTACGATAAATTCGGAGTTAATCTTGTGTACCTTGCCTGAACTCTGCTTGTCTTGTATCTTTCCTGTGATAGCTTGCATTGGGGAGTTTCACAGGCCAGTGTCACTTGTCAGGAATAAAAATGAGAAATGCTGGCCCAGTTGCATGCAAATTTTAGACAAACTGAGGGAGAAATTTGTTCTCCTTCATCAGTAAGGAGGGACTGGATTATGTTTTAAACATTTTGCTCAAGCTCTGTGATTAAGATTCTATCAATAATACACATTTCTTTACAAAAGCTTTCTCCCCTTTGCTTGACACTTTGAAAAGTCTGAAATGCGCTCTTGTATGTGACATAAAAGACAGGATTTGTTTGAGCAGTAATGTTCTCTTGCAGAAAGCCTTCAGAACAGGCACAAGTACACGCTTGGATGATCGTGTCTATGCAATGTGCCAGATGAAGAGCCAGCCTCTTGTTCATTTAATGAAGATGATACATCCCAACTTGTACAGAATAGACAAGTTGACTGATGAGGTAATGTATGAAGCCTGGTTATAACATTTTCTAGTTTTAATGGCCCATTAAATTTGATGTTGTGCTGCAATAATTTTATGTTGTTACTGTAATGCAAGTGGAGCACTCCCCTAAATTATAAAAAATCAAGCAAAACATCATTTTCAAGTTTTGAGTTGCAAGTACAGTAGTGTGGTATGGGCAGACCTGTGGTTTTACTTCATCTTGTTTCAATGGCCACAGTGATTCCATAATTTTTATTGGAAATATCTTCAGTATGTTTTTATTATTTAGAACTGTCTGTGGTGAATTGGTGTAGTAGACCCGATGGAAGATTCAAGGTTTTATATACAGAAATCAGATACAGTTGCCTGCAATAACAACCTTCCAGTGGTTTCTCAGACTGAAGTGGATAAAACAGAATTGTACTTGTAGATGGTTGTGATCAGACTGAGAAAGTACAAAACCAGGTTTTA
The DNA here is from genome assembly GCA_013397195.1 of Hylia prasina. Classification (NCBI taxonomy): domain Eukaryota; kingdom Metazoa; phylum Chordata; class Aves; order Passeriformes; family Sylviidae; genus Hylia; species Hylia prasina. The sequence continues at coordinate 801,172 of VYXD01002499.1, forward strand.
TTATTTCATCTTCTACAGATGTAGCCTAGGAAATGGATGCATTTTTTTTAATATTAAGAAGCAAGATGGGATTTAAATTAAGGTCAAAGTTAGGTATAATGGCAAAAGTAAGGGGTCTTATAAGTAAGATTTTATGAGGTTTTTTAGTCCCTAGTTTTGGAAAAATATATGTAGGAGTTTGTTTCTAAGTAATGCAAGATTATATGGTAAACTGAATAGTTTCTCTGGTAGTGGTATTGTATTATTCAGCACAATCTCTTGAGCTATTTGTAGTCTTCAAGTTTCTTTTAAGGTATTTCATAAACTCAGATAGGCGAGTCTAAACTCTGTTCTTCAATGGAGTTATTACTCTTTTTATACTCCACCCCTACCAGTCTTTGAGGCCAACTGGCCTTGTGAAGTTCCTTTGGCACTTAAATTGAAACACTGTTCAGTGTGCTTGTGCTGTAAAGAATCAGCAGTCTTTTGGAGATCAGTTTTATTAGCAAAGGCTTTCAGATCAGTTACTTTGAGTACAATAATACAAAAATAGGGCCTATTTTATCTACTGAAGTTAATTGACAAACCATATTTTGAATCATAACAGAATGCTAATCTGCCATTTAGTACTACTCCAGTTTAAAGTACTTGTGACAAAGGCTGCTCTTCAGTGTCTTGTTTCTTTAAAAAAATCTGTGATATACAGAATTCCTTTAAAATGTTTTTGCTGGTTTTCTTTTCTCTTAACACTTGATTCTTGAGAGTATTGAGTAAAGCCTGGAAATTCCCCAAGTGGAATTCAGTAGCTTGATTTTCATAGCTATGTCTAATCTCTGGGATTATCACGTGAATTTTTTTTAATAGTAATTTTTTTTAATAATTTTTTACTACATGGGCATGTGCTTAGTCGGTAGACTATTTTTTCCCTATACTATTTGCAGAGTGCTTCAGAGTTGTTTGAGATATCTGGCCTGCTTTTGTATTGGAGGAGGAAGCAGCTTTAATCTGAAAATACTGGGGGGTTGCATTCATGGGGGTTTTTATTATTGTTTTTTGTTTATTGTTGGGGAGGAAGGCAGGGTATTTTTTAATAATGTTAGTGCAAACAGATTCTTGAATCAGATCAGTCATGAGGCTCTGTGGACAAACAAAGGATCACTTCAGGCAGGATGTTAAATCAGGGAACTTCCTGTTAATTGAATGCAATAATATATTGAACCCTTCCTTATAGGCAGTAGAATTTGATGGTTTTCCTGTCTTGCAACATTTCTAGTGAAATTGAATGCAGTGGAAAAGAGACAGAGATTGTTTGTAGAAAACTTAAATGTCAACAGTAGTAATTCTTTTGAAATTTTGACATGTGTAGCATCAAAAATGTTACATAAGCAGCATAAATTAACTTGCATTATTATGTTTTAAGTATTAAAGTAGCCTTTGGAATAAGTAACATTTTAGAACAGTTTGATGTACATAATCATTAACATAGTATTTTGTTTGATGATAATCCTCAGAATTTTACTAGAGATTATCAGTGTTCTTCCCATTGCATTTGACCTTTAAAGGTAAAATTCTAGCGTTACTGGGTTTTTGTTACAGAGTACAATACACGTAAATGACCGAGTTGTTCCTCAGCCACCCCTTCAGAAGTTGTCTGCAGAGAAGTTGACAAGAGAAGGAGCTTTTCTTATGGATTGTGGTTCAGTAAGTTTAAAATTTGACACATTCTTTTTTTTATGATTATTTCCTAAGGGGAAGAAAAAAACCAAAAACCTGCTATGTTATTAAAACCAGTCAGCTCTTAGCAATAACAGTGTTGTGAATCAACATTCCAGGTCACCTGACAGTAGCCTGTGTTCCAGTGAAAAGCTTTCATATTTTGATCTGAGAACTCTTTGAGGTTGTAGAGGCTGATTTTTTTCATGCAAGACTGATCAAAATATACCAAGAGTTCACATCAAGGTGCTTTTTATGGAATTATTTTCCAAATTTCTTCTGATGGCTATTAAATTGCATATACTAGAGGATTTAACAAAACACCTGATTCAGGAACATTCTCAGTTATGCACAAAGAGTGGGTTTATGATTTGTAGCCTGTGTTATGTAAGAATTCCAATTGACAGGGAATTGGAGTGAACAAAATGGGTAGATACCGTTTAAGGTATTTGTAGAAATTGCACTAAAACACACTCAATTGGATAAAGCATTATGCTACTCCAGTGCCAGTCTAGAAGGTGCTTTGAACCTTGAATCCCTTCAGGGCTAAGTGTGAATGTAAAACTAGCTTTTGTCTCCAGACCTCTGAAATAATTACTGCAATAAGCTTTGATAATTGGTGCTTTACCACAGCTTGTTTAGATTGGGAGGCCAGTGTGCAGTAAGCAAGAGTAGTGTGACTTCAAATAATTTGAGGGGTTTCCTTTAAGGAGGTAACATGGGAAGTAACTGCATTAACTGTTCCATTATAAATGTGTCCTGCAACCTCATTCTTTCAGTATCTGAATTGTACCTATTTTTTTATATATATATTTAATGATCTTACTCTAAGTGTTACCAATGTACTGGTGTTACCAATTATTTACACACTTATGGATACAGACATGTATGTATGAATTGCAACTGGAACACTCAAGTGATTCATTAGCATGGAAGTTACTATTCTGGTATTATTCCTGTTGCATCAGCACTTGCCTGTTTCTCTAAAATGTAGGCAGGGCGTTTTCTAAAACTGATTCTGACATCTTACAGATTTTTTACCTTTGGATTGGAAAAAACTGTGATAACAACTTCATAAAAGATGTCCTTGGATACCCGAACTATGCATCAGTGCCACAGAAAATGGTAAGCATTTATTTAATGAGCTGAGCTGTATACTGCTTACACTTGGAATCTGCAAATAATCTATTTATTTCTGCATTTTCAGTTTTTAATTTTATAACTATGAGTTAGGTTGGTTTTTTTTTTTTAGTTAGGTACCTTCTAACCTCCTCTTCATAGGAGCCAAATAGGAGTTGTCAAAGGTTTTCAAGGAAAGAATGTAAACATGTAAATTTCATCATTCATGAAATGCCAAACAGTTGCTCTGTAACATAACTGCTTTTATTATTTTAATGGAAGTAATCCTTGCATTCTTAGGAATAGAAAGTCGTTTCACAGGATGAATATAAAAATTATCTATTCAGATGTGTTAATGGTTAAGATTATAGTTATTTATAACATAATTTTCAGAAGCCTTGTGTTCTCTGAACCTGGTGTAAGGTACTAAATCTGTGGTACGACACAACAGGCAAGTAACGGGAATAGTTAAGTTTTGCTCAGCTTCCAAGTCTTGACTCAATGTTACAAAGAGAAACTTTCAGCTATTGGAACATCAGAGACCCTTGGAGGTGTGTTTTGGTGGAGGAGTTATGTTACAACCTGTACTCATAGTCTAGTGCATGAAACAGAGCAGCAATTAAAGAGAAGTCTCCTCTTCAGTGAATAAGTGATTCCATAATATCAACAATTGGCAGGTAAGGATCAACCCTTTTAAGACACTCTAGAAAGTTCAGAATCAAATGGTTATATCCAAGTAGTACTAAAAAAACGTTAGCATAAAAAGGCATAGGTAGATATTTTCTGCTTACAGTTGCATATATCAAGGGTTGAAAGTAACAAGAACAGGTTAAAGGTGGTAAGCTATAAGACTACTCTAAAACTGATTGTTCAGAGTTTTGTATTTTGGATGCATTAGAAATTTAGAACTGCCCCCTATGACCAGCTGGTGGTGTTAGTTAATAAGAGTTTCCAGGAAGAACTTAGATAAAGGAAAGATGATAATTTTTTTCTAATGGTTATATAGCATCTATTATAATGAAAATGAAACAAAAATTTACATAAAGTTATCTTTGCCTTTAAATTATGCCCTCATTCTACAAAGGTAGCAGTGGAACTACCTTAACTGAAATAAACTCCTTTATGTCCTGTTGTCTTAAAGCGTCATATTGGCTGAATAGGTGATATATTTAGCTCAGTGAATTGCACAGCTCTTTTTAAGTCTATTTTTTCAGCTTATGCCCTAACCAAATAGTCCAGTAGCATCTTTCCATTGATGTTTACGTAAAATTCAGATTTTAGTTCTTTTTTCTTCAGTGATGCAAAGTGCAACATGTAGAAACTTGACTGACAGAAGAAGATACAGGCAAGAAGACTGCAAAAGCAGCATTTTTAAAAGATGACCTTGCTGTCTAAAACCTTTTGCACTTAAAACACAGTTTAAGTTAAAGATGTACTCCTTCCTAGATAGCAGTGCACCACAGAATATTCTGAAGTATTGTCCTTTAAGCCGAAGAAAAACATCTGTGTATGTCAATCCGTGGTTGGTAATTCCTTATACAGAAATTGTGGCTTGAGTTACGTTACGACTTGCAGGGTCTGTTTTTTTAAAATAGTTTCAATAATAAAAGGTGATGGATTCTTTCAATTATTTTCAACCAGACGCAGCTTCCTGAGGTGGATGCACCATCTTCAGAAAGGACACGATCTTTTATATCTTGGCTTAGAGACAGTAGACCTTTAAGTCCAGTTCTTCAAGTAATAAAGTAAGTATTTCTGTTACGCACTGAGTTATTACTAGCAACTTGTACTTACAATTTCTAATTAAGACCGATGAAAAGTGAGTGTATCTGTCTTGGAAGAAATTGAATAACATCACCTTCCTAGCTGATATAGTGCTGTTTGTGAAACTGTGTAGTGACAAAGGTTATCTTTGAATCTAGTGCACATCCAGTTGCTCCTAGTTTTATGGGTAGGAACTTGTTGCATATTTTTATATTAGGAATATACTAAAGCACAGAGGATGTCCTTATGATCAATGGTCTTAACCAGGTTAGTTTCTGGTCTAGCTTTTATAATTTCATTATATGTATATAAAAAAGATTGAAGTAAAGTTAGTAATCTGTAGATGGTTTAATAATTGTATGTATTTGTTACTGAGATTTACAGAACCGCAGCTGATCTATGATAGATGAGCCAAGTTCTGAAGCCTTTTCAAGCTATGACTTGCTTAAGGAGGTTTAAATTCTATAAAATTATTATACTTGAGATAACATTTCACTTGTAGAGTACTAATTTTACTGAGCTGGACAGGAGATCACTTTTTAAGAGAGTACAATGAATTGCTCAGAGAAATGATACTGAAATACAGGACTGAAGGGCTGGAGCTGTTGGCATTGTGGCTGCTGCTTGAGTTGCAAGGGGAGACCATAATAAGTAGGAGAGGTTTGCTGCGTGCTGCCCAGCACCAAAACAGAGGACTGCGTCCCAGCCAATTTTTATGGGGGCAGTAATTTTGGATACTAGGTCTTTGATGTTTACCTTTTCTATTTTTTTGCCAAGTAAGAAAGTCTGGGGAGGAGACTGAGATTGAGATTACATGTAAGCAGAGATGCAATTTTTGCGTTTTTTCATTGCCAGCAGCGTATTTGTTAGCTTCAAAAACAAAAGAATTTTTACATTTCTTTATGTGTTTCTACAAGATAATTTAAGTGCTGTATTTCACCTGCTTTTCTACCATTTTACATACTTTAAAAGATGCTGTTGTTTGATAGTGTATTGCAAGCTTCAAGTTTTTTTCTAGACTGCATTATTTGCAATTGTAATATCTTTGGACTGAATTTATATTCCAAATGACAGTAAGCAATTTATTAGAACTTATCCCTCTGTTTGAATTTGCAGTGGATTTTTTTGCTCAAAGTTTGATTTTGCTCAATACCTTCCTTCTTCTTTCAGAGATGAGAACCCTGCCAAAACAGACTTTTTTCAGCATTTAATTGAGGATCGGACAGAAGCAGCTTTCTCGTATTATGAATTCCTACTTAATATTCAACAGCAGGTTTGTAAGTGACCAAGGAATAGGTAGAGGAAAAAGTCTGACTTCAGACAGAAGCATGGGCCAAGAGAAGCATATGGGAAGTTACAGAAGTGGATGCTTGTTCTTCACAATATACAGTGACCAGCACTGTTTTGGAAGCTTTACAGCTAAAGGAGTATACATTTCCAAAAGAATTTTGCAGATTTCCTTCAGTCTAAAAGTGCTACAAGTGATGAAGCTGTTCCACTAGTAAACTTAAAAATTGGTTTGTACACGTTTCCAGTTGTGCAGCGGTATGGTGCTCTGTTTATTGCAAGCTGGTGAATTTATGTAGCTATGTGGGATGATATTTCTTAACAAAATGTACAACTAGGTAAAGCCTTTTTTCTTACATTTGTTATAGTAGCCCTTCCAGATCCAAATCCTTAACAGAGATGTCAAAGAGCAGTGATGTATGTCGGTTGTTTATATGAATTTCTTTTTAAAAGGAATGGTTCATACTTGCTAAAGACTTCGGCAAATTCCCTGTGCAAGTTGTAGAGTTTCAGTAAAGTAAATCAATTGTAGAAATAAAATATATAATGTACATAGGTATTACATTTGTAAAGAAAATGTAAAAACTGTAACTGAAAAAAAAGACCTAACTCATTGTGCAGAATTGTTGAGTGCTTGACGATGATGAATTGTTTTGTCCCAGGCTAGACAATGAAGCTGACTCTTAAAACACGATAAAAAAGTATCAATGTAGAAGGAATACAGCTGCTGCTTCTGTTAATCTTAGGTGAATTTATTTATGATTGGCTTATAAATTAAAATATTTTGCTTTATTATGTGGTTTTATATTTATGCACCTACAATTATTTTCCAGCTAAACTCTTATTGAACTGAATATTGAAGAAAACATGTTTACCACCTTATTTCATAGACCTGTGGAAGGGAGGAGAAAACACCACGTAATCTGAAATGAGTTTTGATACAGAGTTCCTAAATCCCTTCTTATGTATCATCCTAAAGAAGACAAATCTGTTAACCTTGTTTTGCATTTTGTAACTACTGTAGTCTTGGTCCAGGTTTCTGTAACTTGTGTTGTCTGCCATTTAGAGTAAGCGTGGGTAATCACTCACACTTGAAGATTTGAATTCTGCTGTGATCTAAAGAAGGGATGTAAAAATTAATTACATCAGTGAAAGTAAAGGCTTTAAAATGACAACATTCAAAATGTAATTCCACTTGCATATTTCAGAAACTTTGTTTTTACTAATGTTTTGGTAACTCAAGGGTTTGGGCTTTTTGATAGATATATGACAGATTTTTTTCAGTTAGGTTAAGTTGGGATGGTTTTCTTTGGCCTTTTTTCTTAGAGACACATTAGAATTAATTTATAAAGCACAATCAATCATACTTAGTTTCTTGAACTTTGTTTATCTGTTTGGTTTAACGAAATATGACTACAATGGAATAATTAGGTACAAAAAAGTAAATTATGGTTAGTATGAGTACATTTTAATTTAATGTAGCCCGGCAAATGCTAACATTGTATTTTAATTGCTATAGCCCCTGAATCAAATAGTCAAGGAGAACATGTACTAGCTATGGTTTGCAAATGCTTTAAAAGCTACAACGGTTAAATTGCGCAAATAGTGTTGCTCTGCATGTTAGCACAAACTCATTGTTTGGAGAAGATACCTTATATTTGTGTGTTGTCCTTAACTAAATGTGTTTAAGTTACCCAAAGAATTACATAAGAGAACCTTTCCATTTAGTAAATTAATTCATCATGTAATAAACATCTGAGGCAATGCTGAATGTTGTCCCGAAATCAGACCTTCAGGATTTCAGTGCTTGTTTGTAAGGTAATGTGCACTGGGTGAAAGCTAAGTGCTGCTGAAGAGTGGGGCATCTTAAAAATTTGTGTAGATGAGAAGAGCATGTTAACATTTCAAATGCTTCATGAAGATGCTTCTGATTTGTGAGTTTGGAATTGATATCTGGGAACACATTATGCCATTATTAATTGCAACATATTCTGTAAAATTATTTCCTAAAGCTTTATTCTTCTAGTATAGTTTTTGTATATAAAAATTATGAAAAGTACATCTTTAGAGCTATTTGTTCAGTAAAATTATTACACAGCACATAGAATATAATTATTTTTTTATTAATTATAGAGCACATCTCCATTCTGATTGATCTTTGGTTTAAATTTTAAAAAGACAGTCTCATGGAAGTGTCTTCAATTTGAAACATCTCAGGATTCAGGGTACAGATTTTAGTCTTTTGATCAATAGAGTATCTGTAGGCATGGCAAGAGTATCTCTGAGAAGGACCTGAGTGTCCTGGTGCACAACGAGCTGTCCATGAGCCAGCAGTGTGTCCTTGTGGCCAAGAAGGCCATTGGCATCCTGGGGTGCATTAGGAGGAGCAGTGCCACAGGTTGAGGGAGGTGATCCTGCCCCTCTGCTCAGCCCTGCCGAGGCACATTTGGGGTGCTGTGTCCAGCTCTGGGCTCCTCAGCACAGGAGGGACATGGAGCTCCTGGAGTGGGTCCAGCAGAGGCCACAAGGGCACTGAGGGGACTGGAGCATCTCTTACGAGGAGAGGCTGAGGGAGCTGGGCCTGTTCAGCCTCCAGAGGAGAGACAGAGAGGGGGCCTCAGTGTTTGTAAGCATCTGAAGGGAGGGTGTCAAGGGGATGGAGCCAGGCTCTGCTCAGTGATGCCAAGCAATAGGACATGAGGCAATGGGCAGAAACTGATGCACACAGAGTTCCACCTGAACATGAGGAAGAACTGCTTTACCATGCAGGTGACTGAGCACTGGAACAGATTGCCCAGAGAGATTGTGGAGTCTCCCTCACTGGAGATACTCAAGAACCCTCTGGATGCAATTCTGTACCACGTATTCTAGGATGACCCTATTTGAGCAGAGAGGTTGGACCAAATAAGCCCTGGTCCCTTCCAACTCTAAGCATTCTGTGATCTAAAAGTTTCTCTTACAATGGCTTGCATCATGCTACTGTAGCAGAAGGTACATATTAAAGGTTAATTCCACCCAGGGAAGTACTGTGAAGCTCAAAAAGCTTGTTACCTACTTAAATAAGGTTTGGGAGAAAAGACAAAAGACATACTTTCATATCTGCTTAAATAAAGTGCTGAATTGTCCAAAGAAGCTCTAGCCATTCTAGGGATTGAACTTTTCCCTAAGTGTCTTCCACACTGCATAATATAAACCATGTCTGTTTCATTAGAAATTTAAGATTTCCCAGGGAAGATGTTTCCCTGCCCCAGCTAAGCAAGTCTTTGGGTGATCACTTCGAATGTTCAGTATTTAAAATACTGACAGTCAGGATCCCTTTCATGTCTTTCTTCTACATGCAACATCTTGTACCTCTTTTACCAAGGAAGTAGTATGGAAGTTCCTGTGGGAGAAATTAGAGCCCATGAAGCTCTTACAGGATGTGTGCTGCAGCTCCCTGAGAAGTGTTATTGAACTCAGTTCTTTATTTTTGTTCTTAAGTTTATTAGAAATAAACCTATTTATTAATCTTGGTGTAGAGCTTCTCATGGCAATGAGGGAAAGCTGACTGGGGTAGGTAATTTTGTTTTGCCTTGGCTTTCTGTGAATTTTATCAGATACTGAAAAGATAGTTTTGTCATGGCTGGTGTTTGTAAAAAGCCAAAAGCAGTTGTTAGTAATCCTGAGAGTCAAGAGGTCTTCAGTAATTTTAAATGAGTCAAGTTGACTTGAGTCAAGTTTTTTCGCACCAAGTAGATTCTAAGAATTTTATGATGAAGTCTCGAGGTATGGGATACAAGTGGGCACATGAGGAAGTAATTACAATCTCAGTCATTGACTTCTTCAGTTAAAAGTTTTGGACTGTATTTGTCTCTGCAGGCAGGATGTAACCCTGCAGAAATTCAGTAGCCAGTGCAGGAAGCAGGGAGGTCTGAGGCTTAGCAGGCAATGAATTTATTCAATACCCCAAATATGTGTCTGTTACTGTGTAAAAATTACCTAAATGATACTTTGTTTAAAAGCAGTTTTTCATGTTTTAATACATGTTAAATTTTTGTATGGTATTTTCTGGTAGTATATTCAGTTCTAAAAAAGGGTGAGAGGGTTTTACGTACCCTATTGCATCTCAGATCTTCATAAAAGAGGTAGAATACAATTAGAATCACAGATACTTCTGATTTTTAGCATACCAGGATCTTTGATAGACTTGTGTTGGGAATTTTAAAGGGACTGGGCAAACTGTAATGATTTATTGATGCAATTTCCTTGCTTCTCAGCCTCTAGAATTAAAAAAAAAAAGAAAACCATTTATAGCAGTCTTGCCTGTCTTTACTTAAACTGATGTTACATTATATTCAAATTCAGGAATGTGGAAAAGTGTGGTTACAACTTTTGCAAATGACTGGGATTGAAGTCTCTTTTGAGAACATTTTCCTCACAAGATACTGGTGATTCCTGTCCATGGAAAAATCTTGATACACTCCACTTTTAGGAGTGTATCAAGAGAATTCTCACATGATTAGTGTCATGTAAAAGATGATTACAACAACGACAATTCAAATAACTGCATAATAGATCTTCATTTTATGCTTCAATCTACTTGCAGGGCCTTTGATGTCTTTTCCTTTGCAGTTTTGATAATTAGGAAAAAATAAGTATTACACAAGAGTTTTTTCTTGCTTTCCTTTGGCAGACATTAGCAAAAGAAGCTGCCTAATTAGGGGTACCAGTCATGCACAAGATTTTAGTCCATGCACACTTCTACAGAAGATAAATAGGGAAGGTGGCAGAACTGGAAGTATTTAACAATTTGTTTTTTTTTGAAAAAGGATTAAAATTCCATTTTCTTGCACCTGATTACCTTTATGATTTTCTGATTTATATTTACTTAAAGCTATGTTTGAAGCTTTTATTTGATTTTTTTCAGATGTTAAGAGAAACCTACCCTGGAAGCATCATCAAATACAGGTTTCCAATTACACCCTTAATCATGCTACCTTAAAAGAAAAGTGTCAATTTTACAAAGGTTAAAAATGTTGGAAATACTGTTTGATTAGCAAGCAGTATAATACTTTTTTTTAATATGAGTGGAAAGTCTCCATTTACAAGACACTGAGGCCTTGGGGGTTCTTGAGTTAAGTGTTTATTGGCATAAGAATCCTCAAGTATGAGAAAGAGTCGGTGATAATTAGGCATCTTGGTAATCTGCTAACCATAGGAAATGTTATTCTCATATTGTTTGAAAGTATGTTTTAAAAATTAACAGATCATTTAATGTTGGATCATCATTCGGGTGGGCAAAGTAATATTTAGGAAAATACTTTCTTCTGTTAATAACTTTTGTAGATAAAATGCTTTCAAAAAGTTCTGCAGGCTTTAAGTCTCAGCTTCTATGAATACAAAATACTACTATAAATTACCTGATGACCTAATGCTGAAGGGGAAAAAAAAAGGAATAAAATATGTAGCAGTTGTCTCTAGCTAAGGAATTCTTTCTGCTCTTTTCTTTTTGGTGGCAGAATATGATGCCTTCATTATCTAATGTAGAGCTTAGGAGAGGCCAGAAGTAATGGTATATGTGCTGATGTCCTCATCCAGCTTACTGAGCACATGCAGAGCTTCTGAAAGATTGGTGCTTTCCTATCCAGATGGTCACATTTAGGCATTTCCTACGATCTGGCTGTATTTCCCAGTGCCTTATATGTTCAGTCAAAATAAAAAGCCATTTGAATTTGCAAGTTTTCCCTTTTCCCTCATCCAAGTTATTATTTGCTATTACCAAAACCACGTACCAAAGTGTAATTTATTCTTGGAGGGCAACCATAAAATCTTTCCACCTTCCAAACATGTTTTGAAGCTTTATAAATTCCTGGAAGAAGAGTAGAAACTGCCTGAGCAACACGGACTCTGGCATCTCGGGCAGTGCGGCTGGATCGGTTCTGCAGGAGGAACGCAGCCTTGGGAAAAGCACCACGTGAGGGGTGTGCCAGCTGCTCCGGCATCGTGTCTCCTTTAAGAGTGGCTGGTACCTGATGGTCGGGGTGAAACATGAGAAATCCCTCGTGTGTAAATTGTCCTACCCTGAGATGCGTCCCTACCTTGTGTATTTAGAGATGAGCTGGATATATAAAACGCTGTCGGCATTTTTGCTTATCAGAGTAACTGATTATGGTTGACCTTAGAGCGAGTAATTTCTTCTAATGGATGGTTTTGCAATGTAATAACCTGTGGAGAAAAGTATAATTTTTCCTTCTTCCTGGAAGATTCCAAGTGTTCTGTAGCTTCCTGAACTGGGGACAACAGGATTTGTTGCCTTTCGGAGTCACTGCCTGCTAACAACTTCTCTTCTGTGGTTTCCTGGGATCACATGCATTTTAATAGATCACAGTGACCCTGAAATGTGAGTGAATGTCTACGTGACCTAAGGTCTAAGCGGCTGGAGGTTTCCATTCCAGAGCTCAGAAGATGAACACAAGTGGGGTGTTATTTAGTCCCCTTGAGCCATCCCAGTGGAAAACCAGTTGCGGAGGTTTTCCATTACGGTGGTACTTTCAGCTCTACAACAGCCCATTTTCTAAGGTCCTTTTCTCATCCTCAGGGAAGGTTTTGTTTTGTACAGCATTGTTTTGGAGGAAAATCATCAAGAGGGGAGAAAGAAGAGGAATACAACAAAGCTTCCTGATACGTTTCCCTGATGGAGTACCGAGGGTCTGATGTGCTTCGGTAGTTTGTACTGAACATGAAAACCTGTGTTTGTGGGCATGGGAGTGATACCCAACAAATGGCTGAATAGGAAAATGTTAAGCCTTGCTAATTGCTCTACTGATGTAAACAAAACTCTCACGTAAACTGACTAACTACAAGAGCGTCTTCCGTTGCTTTGCTGTTCATTTCTGTGGTGCCTGAATGTGTTTATTTCACTGAAACCCGTGAGCAGCGATAGTCCCGTTCCTGAGGGGAAAAAAAAAAAAAAAAGGCAGTACAGAGGAGCCAGGTGTTCTGGTAAGACAGACACGAATGGCCATTTTAATGTTTTTTTTTTTAAAATAGAAAACCTGCTTCAATTACAATAAGAAGAACGGGGCGGAGGAGGAGCGGCAGCACCTGTAAGCAAAGGGCGGTGGGTTGGGCACGGCGGGGCCAGAGCAGCTCCCGGCCGGGCAGCGGCGCATCGCCGCCGCCGGGGATCGCCCGAGCCGCGGGACGGAGGGAGCGGCCCGGCCCGGCCC